>OMMV01194152.1:0-10091 GCA_900302635.1 Chatrabus melanurus
GGCGGGGGTGGTGGATCGGGGGTCGGTCAGGGGGTGGTGTGCTGTGAGGCTCTCCACCTCACATCCCAGGTAGCTGGAGATGGTGCATATCTTGTGCTGGCAACTTCTTGGGGATCCCAAGACACTGGGAAACTTTTTTCGATATTTGAGTTTTTTTTTAAATACATGTTTCCATTAAACGTATTTTCAATTCATTACTTCAATTTGCACTGGCTTTTACTGTGAAGTGTCTCCTGGCTGTGCACCACTGGGATAGGGGCCATCAATTTTTGGATGATTCGGAGGGTTATGGCCCTGATGACCACTTGTGGGAGCTGGCCAGCAATATTTTGGATAAGTTGTTGAGCCATGATTTCTATTGTGATAGATGTCCCTGATGTTCCTGGGACATCCGGTGACGTCCCTTGGGGGGGGAGGGGGGCTGTCTTGGTTCACATTTCTGGTGTTTAGTTCTGATCTCTGGGTCTCTGGGTTTCTGCCTGCAGTGGTATTTCCCGGGTATTATATTTATGATGCTGATCTTCTATTATCTCGCTAGTGTTTCTCCTCCGTGTTATTTATTCCTTGTGCTTTGTAAGTGTTAGTTGCTCCTCGTGCTTTTATTTTTTACATCTGCTCCATGTGTGTTTTCAGTGGCTTTACTTCTTGACCATGGGTTTCCGGATTCACGGGCACTCTGACTTCCTCGTTAATTATTTTCATACACTATATAACCATCTACATTTCATTACTCCAGTGTCAGATTGCCTCGCTTCTATGCTGGTTCTCTTGCATTTGTTTCTTGTGTTTGCTCTACAATTATCAACACACCCTGTGTTCCTTCAGTTTATCCTGCCACCTACTGAACCTACATGGTATGATTGTCTCCTGTGCTGCCTAATTTACTGGTTAGCCTGTTTGCTTATTCCCTCACGGACACTATTGTACCCCGGACTGATCTCCTGGTGTTTTCTGACCCATTGCCTGTCTCAGTGGCTAACCTATCTGTGTGTTTCTGCCCAGAGCAATTTGCTGTGCAAATTCTTTCTCTGCTGTATCCTGAACACAGCTACAACAACAGCTAAGAAAAAACCCTGTTCAGTTTTTACTTCTGTACCATGCTCTGCTGTGGGGTCTGGGGTTGTGCTCCCTTTGTTACTTTAGCATGTCACGTAATACATCATTAACCAGACATTGAAAAACAGTAGGAGCATTGGTGAGACCAAAAGATATAACCAGATATTCATAGTGTCCATTCAGAGGGTTGAAAGCTGTTTTACATTCATCTCCCTGTCTTATCCTCACAAGATGGTATGCATTGCACAAGTCTAGCTTAGTAAAGATGGTGGCATCTTGTAATAGTTCAAATGCAGAGGACAAGCGAGGGAGGGGGTACCTGTTTTTCACGATAATGTCATTGAGAACCCTATAGTTGATGCAGGGCCGGATCATCTTGTCCTTTTTCTCGAAGAAGAGGCCCGCTCCGGCTGGTGATAATGATGACGGGATGATTCCAGCAGTGAGTGCCTCCATGATGTTGTCGTTCATGGCTTTGAGCTCAGGAGCTGAGAACGAGTTGACTCCCCTCATTAGGTGGTGATATCACAGGCAGAAGGTCGATGGCACAGTCATAGGAACAGTGCGGTGTCAGAGATGTGACTTGGCTCTTGCTGAGCACCTCTTGCAGGTCCACAGATACTCAGGAGGAACACCAGTCACATTGGAAGGTGGACTGGGCAGCTGCTAGTGACTGGAAAACTCAGAGAAAGACCTTGCGAGCAAGGCAGATAGCACTACACTGTGTAGCCCAGCCAATAATTTGTCATGACGACCATTCAATATTGGGGTTGTGGATCTTTAACCAAAGAAAGCCTAGGACAAATGAGTTCTGAGGTGAGCCTATGACATGGAACTATAGGTGATTGGTGTGGTTACCTGGAAGTTTAAGGTGGATGGGTGTGGTCCGGTGTGTCACTAATGCCAGCAGCCGTCCATTCAGGGTGCTGGCCCTCAGGGGTTCAGCCAGTGTCTCCTGCAGCACACACAACAGCTGGGCTAGGTTCCAGTCAATAAAGCTCTCATCCACTCCAGAGTCGATCAGAACGCCCACCTCCAGTGGGCCAGAAGGGGCATGGAGAACAGCAGTGATGAGAGGTCTGGATGTGGAGGACTTAGAAACTCAGCGGCTCACCAGATGGCCTTCATCTACTGATGGGCCTAGTCTCTTTAGCAGACAAGAAGAGATGAAGTGTCTTGAGCCCCTGCAGAAAATGCAGAGACCTAACTTGACACGCCACTGTTGTTCCTCTGGAGACAAACGAGATATACCAATCTGCATGGGCTCTTCTGGAGTGGATGAGGATTCTGAACTCATCTGGTGAGTCGATCCTCTAATGCCTGAACAATCAATGTAGCCCATACCGGGCCATTCTCCATGGGGTCAGACATTGCCAGAACGTATTGTGATGAATTTAGCATGACTGGTGACCCCAAAGCAGTGATAGACACTGGGAGGTAAAAGTCACAGTATTTGTTTACAACCGCTTTGCAGGTGTAGATGGAAACACAGCAGTAGCAGAGCACTCTGATGTAGCACAGCACACTTGGGGGCATGGGAAGATGAATAAACCAGGGTAAAAGGCAGGAGGTCTGGTAACACACTGATGACAGTCTGCAGGGCAAAAGCGTCTGTGTGGGAAAGAGCAAAGAAGCAACAGTGTCCACAAACAGTAGGCTAAGAATCAGGAAACGCGGGGAGATAATAAAGATTGGCAGCAGGAAGGCAAATGCAGAAGAATAACGTGAGAAGACGAGGACAGGAGCAAGACGTTCTGGCACTGGAGAGACAGTGAGGAGGGTTGAAATACACTAGAGAATTAAAGCTGCAAGCAGCGATGATCGGGCCCTCGAACCCGACGCCAGTTGGGGCCTGTGGTGACCGCAGCATCAACGCCACATGCTGCCTGGCAGAATTTGAAGACAATCTGATTAATTCCCAAGGAGGAATTTTTTAAAGTACAATGTGTGGAGATCGCAAGAAAATGGCAGATAAATGCAAAATATCAGACTTTCTGTTGGGTTTACAGTATGTCATCAAGAGGCTTTTTTGTAGATATTGATACACATGTGTATCAAATTTCATAAATCTAGGTGAAACGTACAGCAAGGGCTGCTTTGTAGAAAAGTTCAAGGTGCCGCTATTGAGCTTTTTTGCCACACCCATGTGCATATAGACATATAGATGTACTCTGGCTGCGACTCTCATCAAGCATGTGAAGTTTGGAGCTGATTGGACAAAGTATGATTGAGTTATGACAGCTTCCTCTGTCATGGCGAAGGATCAAAGTTCGCCGCTCCACCACAACCATGACCTTTGATGAATACTCACAATATTCACAATAATGCATCATCAAGGTGTTAAGATTCTTCTGACCAAATTTGAGGAGGATGTGATTAATTTGCTTGGAGAAGTACTTCAAAGCATAGAACATGTCATTTCTTGTTGCCAGCAGGTGGCACTGTGACTAAAGCTGAATTTTGGTATTTAGATGTCTTTAGGCCAGAACTCTTATCATACATGTGAAGTTTTGGGCAGATTCGACAATGTACCGCTGAGTTATAACAACTTCGTCTTTCATGGGGAAACAAGAAAGTTCGCTGTCCCGCCACGGCCACACCCTGTGACAAAAACTCAAGCTTTGAGCAACCTTTCATCACACAGGTCTTATGATGGCACAGACCAGATTTGAAGTCGATCTGATTAATTGTCTAGGAAGAGTTCGTTAAAGTATGACATGTGTAAAATGCCCAAAATGGCCACTAAATTCAAAATGACCAACTTCCTGTTGGGTTTAGGGTATTGCTTCAGGAGACTTTTTTGTTCACCTGGACATGCTATACGTGCATACCGAATTTTGTCCATGTAGCTCAAACCTACCGCCGGGGCTGCTCTGTAGGGGGTGCTATTGAGCCATTTTGCCACACCCATTTGAAAGATGCTTAAAATATCAAATTTTTCACCACGACTGATGTATATGCAAAGTTTCATGAGTTTTAGGGCATCTTTAGCCCCTCTAAAATGCGATTTACTTTGGCATAGAAAGAAAAAAGAAAGAACAGGATATAATCGGAGCAATTTCAAAAGGGTCCTGGCACTTTGCTGGGGCTCTAATAATTAAGACAACGAGGAACAGCTGAGGAAAGACATAGGAAGCAAGCTACAGAAACCAACACTGAACGGGAATGTCAAAATACAACAGGACGTAAAGACAGAAACTAACAAGAACCAGGAGTGATAAAAGAAAAGCAGCAGAGACAGTGATAAAAATGTGAACCGTGACAGTCTTAATCAGGTAGAATGTCTCCTTTATTTCTGTATGAAGGTATTTTAAAATAATAGTTACAAGATAGGTTTTTTCAGTTTTTATACATTATGTCAAGTATTCAGTGGGTTAGCAGTTTACATACAACAAGAGGAATGCCAGTCTCACGGGAGACTAAAAAATTTTGAAAAATCATGAAAACCTGGTAAATATCTAATGTTTACATATAAATATATAAAATGTAAAAATTCCTTTATTTTAGACATTTTTGCTGGTCTCTTGTGATTTATAAGAAAATTGGGTTATATTTCATTTCATCAGGTTTTGACAATATTTTTTTATTTCAGAGTAATCGGTGCAACTTTCATATACCACTCAGTATGTTTATGACAAAAGCTATTTTTATTGTGGTTGTTTGTTGCTTTGTTTGATAATGAGAATTGCAACTTGATAATTTGTCCATTTCTTTATTGGAAAATAATTTTATTTTTATTTTTCTTGGAATAGAAATGTTTTGACATTTTAGATTTGGTTATTTGATGACCCATTAAGGAAAAACAAACAAAAAAACAAACAAACTGAAAAAATGAAGGTGTGCCTGTTCAGCTGTACAGTAGTGTGAACATGCACGATACAAGTACAATATCATCTGAAACAATAAATGCTGTAAAATTCACTTTTTGAGATTAAGATGAGTTCATATAGGACCTGCATTTATGCACATTCAGACAACACTGTTTTAGTGTATTCGTTCAGTTACAAACCACACAGTGTAATTTCAGGTCTGGCAGGGTTGTCCACTTTGGTTAATGTGGGCTCCTGCTTTGGCTGTCAGTTTGCACTAAATCAAGAATAATAAATTTCACAAGTTTACAAATTAATCTTAAAATGCACTGCGTATTCCAAATTTTGATGATCAAGACTCAAGCACTGTTTTACCTGTCTGTGCTGGCAGTTGTCTCATGTAGATGAAAAACGTTTGTATCTGAATGAAAATTGCATTTATACTCAATGTTTTTCTCAGTCAGAATGAAACAGAAGAAGAATGAAATGACTGAACAGAATAATTCTGGTTATAAAGCAGACACCTGTAATATTTTACTCAAAGAATCATAACATTTCTGTCTCAGTGTGGATAAATTTTAAATCTTCAAAATATATGCATTTAAATCAAGATTGAAATATTAAATAATATTTTATGTATGACATGTTTTCTTTGCATTAGATGAGATGTTTGTGCTCTTCTCATCACTCTCATTCCTCTTTGCCTCGGGCAAAGAACACTGCAAAGGAAGATTCCACAGCAAGTTCATCCCTTTTCATCCCTGTCATTTAGTCGACAGGGCATACAATTAAAAAGCACATTATTTTTGAATTATTTCAGTAAAGTCTGTTATCTAAACAGTGCCCTCAGTCTAATTTATACACCAAACCCTCAAGTGCACTCTGACCAGTTTGTGCTGCTTCATCATTGTTTAGATGGACAAATAATTGGAAATGGAATCAATTCCTTTCAAGTTATTTTTCTTGCTCCTGTTGGATCTCTAACAAAATCAATATTTCTGATCTTTTACGCAACTCATCCTTGGAATGAAATTGTATATTCTCCTTCCTTCAAAACCTTCTGTCCATACTGAACTAAAAGCTGTAGCTATAAAATATAGATGGGACATGGCATGGCAATATTTCCAGGCCCACTTATTATAAATCAAATCAATTTTATTTATATTGCACCAAATAAGAAAAGGCATCCTCTTGAGGCATTTTCCATATAGAGCAGATTGAGACTGTACTCTGTATTATATAATTTATAGCGTCCCAACATACCTCGAAGAGCAAACGTGAAGCAACAGTGGCAAGGAAAAACTCACTTTCAGCAAGAGGAAAAGTCAAGCAAAACCCGGATCTAGACAGACAGACAGACAGACAGACAGACAGACAGACAGATAGATAGATACTTCATTGTCATTGTGCATCCTCCACAGTGTAAACTTAGAAAAAGAGCTATAAAAACATTAAATAAATAAATTTTAAAAAGCACTATAAAATATTAAATGAATAGACGAACAACAAATTCAATAAATACACACATGTATACTTGACATTACCCTTATTGCACATCCCCACAAAAAACAAAAAACAGCCTTAATGCATTTATTTATTTGAAGGGGAAATCTGCCAAGACCAGTCTGGTTGAGGCAGTTGCGGGTAGGGGGTTGAGCGACAGGCAGAGTATGACTAGGGGCCCTACCTTGATGATCTATTGTGCACAGTGAACAGCGTGAGTGCATTTATGGCATGTTCAGCTCCACTTCGCTATTTACAAGGTGTGTAATCTAAGTACAAAGTAAAGAGCAGGCTGCACAGGGGTTGTATGTCATCACTTAATTAGTCAGGAGTGTGTCTGGGTGTAATATAAATTAAACCAGTCACGTTGTCATTTGTCATCCCCTTTAAGAGTCGCCGTGCACTGGAACCTGGGGTATTGCTATTTAGATGGTGGGCTCAAGTAAGAGGTTTTCTGGTGAGTTAACAGAATCTGGGCCAACGTGTCAAAGCGCACAAGTGGAGAGCAGCCACCAAAGCTCCCTGAGGTGAAGCAGCAAAGCAGTAAGGTGAAGTTTTGTATTAGTGTTTATTTCATTTCATGGTTGTTTTCAGTTCAGTTTCATTGTTTATGCAAGACCCTGCGATGGACTGGCGACCTGTCCAGGGTGTACCCCGCCTCTCGCCGAGTGACTGCTGGGATAGACTCCAGCTCCCTCCTGAACCTTAATTGAAATAAGCGGGTTCAGAAAATGAATGAATGAATGAATGTTTATGCAAGCAGAGTGTTCGTGCATCTTGAGCCCACCTAAGGAGGAAGTAAATATCTGAATATTTATTGTGCCATTTAAATACCAGAACAACTCTGTGCTCAACTTTTGGCCAGATTTTTAGTGGTCTATGGTGCAATTGCATTCTGCCTCCCCTCAATAGCAATCTACGTGCTTTGCATCTGGCCACACCTCATGTTAAGACCAACATGCCTGTGGGTGTACAAATAAGTGCAACTGCACTTGTGATGTAAAGAATGTGGGTGCTGGGTGTGAAAATGATAACTGCATAAGCTGGAAATTTCCAATGACACTTGCGCTGTGCGCTGCTTTGCGCTGGGTGGAAGATGGGACCATCGGAAGAGAGACCAACAATATCATATAAATATTCTGCTAAGCACAAAAAAAATCGCTCCGTACATCAAAGGGATGCCGACAATTGTCACTGCAGTGTGATGTACGTTGGTTGTTCAGACAGGAGTTGAAAAAATAATCCAAGATTGCGGAATACGCTCTGCCACAGCTGTATTTCTGTATAAATCGAATATGTTTGCCATTTTCTCTTATATTTTGTAAAGGTTAGCGAGAAATAAACACTTTTAAATCTAAGTGTATAGAACTTGCGACAATTTTGCGGTACTTGCGGCCATTATGAGAATGTCGCGTGGCACTTGCGTGCTAAAAAAGACAGATTTGGTACTATTTCACATCACAACAGTCAGAAGGGCAGTCACGGGAAATTTTGAACTTTTTAAAAATTCCCGCGTGCAATTTTCAACAACTTGCAGCCATTCTGCGAGCCCACGACTGTCACGAGGTTTTTTGCAATTAAAAAGGGCAAATTTGTGATTTGTAGCGGATCCGTGACTTACAGCACATGAGGCCTGAGTGCACATGCAGCAAGTGCACAGTAGCTGCGGATCTGATTCCACTCTGATTCATGTAGAAGAAGTGCACCTAAATCGTGCTCAGTGGATTCATGACTTACATGAATCCTGACTCCGGATGCAGAGAGCCATCATCAACGGATCTGAGTCTGCTATGATTCACCCTGACAAGGAAGATCCTGATTCACTCAGATGAACTGGGGTATGTTGCAATGAGATTGTTCGGGTTATAAGGAGAGTAGTGAGTGAAGCATTATTGTTTTAACTTTTATACATCACTTGGTGTTGGCAGCACATGTAGGAACAAAAGGATCTGGGTTAATAGAGACCACAGACTCATGACCCATGGGTAAGTAATGGAATCCAGGTGAAAGAGCCGAGTGAATCAGGACGCTCTTAACTCTACAAGGCCATCGGAAAAAAAAAAGTGGAGCTGGCAACCTGTGAACGACCATTCGTACACCATGGCTCCAAACATCTCATCCCTCACTGCACACAAGCAAATGAGCTTACTATTTAATGATGCCAGGATCAGGAAAAAAAACCTTGAGCAAAATGCAACAAAATACACAATAAACAGTGACAGAAATAAATAAATAAAGGTTGATTTTCTCTCAAGCATAAAATAAATCTGCAGGTACAGTAAATGTGAAATATGGGCACAGCATATGGCAGACAGATGTTCTCAGCAAATGTTGGGTTTGTGGTCTCAAAGAAAAACAACACTACATACCTCAGAATAATAATGGAGGGAACCAACCAACATGGATTTTGTTCCTTTCTTTTTTGATAAACAATTCAAAATGCACCACATGATTGATCAATCAACCAATCAGTAATTGTTTCGGCCATGTATAAGTTATTGTTAAAAAGAGGCACAAGAGGGCATCACAGTGGCTTAGTGGTTAGGAATGTTGCCTCACAGCGAGAAGGTCCCAGGTTCACTTCCAACCTGGTCCTTTCTGTGTGGAGTTTGCATGTTCTCCTCGTGTTTGTGTGGGTTCTGTCCGGGTATTCTGGCTTCCTTCCACTTCCAAAAACATGCAGGTTAGGTGAATTGGTGACTCTAAATTGACCGTAGGTGTGAGTGAGAGTGTGAATATGTCTGTCAAAATGTGGCCCTGCGATGGAATGGCAGCCTGTCCAGGGCGTATCCCACCTCTCGCCCAATGACTGCTGGGATAGGCTCCAGCCCTCCCGTTACCCTTAATTGGAATAAGCCGTGTCATAAAATGAATGAAAGAGGCACAAGAAGATACTGCAAATGTCAACTCAGTTTTTATAGGATCTGTTGGAACTATTTAGGGTTGTTGCACAAAATTACAAAATCTGCATTCAGGTCAGGTCTGGGAGCTTGCAACGTATAACCACATTCACCACTCTAGAGAACCACCTTGATTCATGGATGGCAATCACCCAGGCAGGCAACTAGTTCATAACTACTTCCGAAAGTAACCATCTATCTGTCACTGACAAGTGAGATGTGGGCCTCCCCTGGGCCTTTTCCAGATGCTGGGATCTTCAACACTGAAGCATCTGCATGCTGCATGCTGGATGATGCGCATAATAACGTGGCACATTGCGAAACTGTCATGGTTAATGTTCCCCCACAATGCAAGTGGTATGCTTCATCTGAGTATCCATAAAGTAATGGATCGTTTGACACAAAAATTGTTCCAGCAGTACCCAAGGATCCTCCAAAGGGACCGAGTCAAAAAGACATCCAGTCATCGCCTTAGGTCACTGGTTAGCATCCAAGTATCACAACCATACAGTAAAACAGGAAGCACCAGGACCACAAAGATGTGGGCTTGATTACTGTGAAAAATTACAAAATTTACAGTGTTTTCAAAAAAATAAATCCTTAAAGAAATGAGTAAATATATAACATTTACATGTTTGCATGAAAGTTGCAAGATGGCGTAAGATAAGAGCAGCAAGATATTATGGAGATTTGAAAAAAGTACAAGGTTGCACAAATAAAGTAGTAATTGTCTGAATTTTATTGATTTCAGTAGTCACAATTATTACTACTATTGTTCCATCCATCCATTTTCTAAGCCCACTTATTCCATTTAAGGGCCACG
>OMMV01194159.1:0-11048 GCA_900302635.1 Chatrabus melanurus
AACTGTTGACAAAAAAGTTCCAGATTGTTGACTGTTTTTTCCCTTTCAATATAATTAATTCAGAAGTAATTACTTCACATTTATATAATAGCAATAATAAACCTTTACTGTGTAAAAGAAAACTGTTATGACAGTTGGTTTGTGGTAAAAAAAAAAAAAAAAAAAAAGTGTAATACTGTTCACTGGTGATCGTCTTTTTGTATTGTTTAACAAAAAATACATGATAAAAAATTAAATTGAGTTGAATTGATAAATAACAGGTTGTTTCATCATGCAAAAAAGATTTTGGATTTAAAATTCAATTAAGCTGCTTTATTTTGGGGCTTTGGTAGGGCGGGTCATTTTTGACCCGTAGGACAAGGGGAGTAAACAGAATGTTAAGATCGCACAAGGGTTAAGGTAGCAGATTCTTATTTTTGTGCTCCGTGTACTCCTCTCCTTATTGATCACTTGGCTCCTGACTGTTTGGTTGAGATTTACTCCATCAAACAACACAGCCATTGCTAAAAGAGGACACCTTGTTGAAATGACTGTAATAGTAAAAAGGTTTTTGACGTGTCTGCAGTTATTCTGGGCGCTGTGTTCTCTAACTGTGGAAGCCATAACGGGTGTCATCTATTGTTCAAAAGCTGCAGTCTGAATGAGAACTCAGCACACGCAGCCAAGCTGCCCTCATGGCTTCCACTGATCTCAGTAAATCAAATTTTAGGAGGTGCGTTTGCTGCGTGCAGTGTCTCCAGTTTGAATTATTTACACAGCGACACAGTGAGAAAAGGATTAAACTGCTCACAACGTGTCGGTCTGCACGTTTGATTGATGCACTTGATTCTGGTGGACCCTCAGTGGAACAACAACACGCCGTGTCCACGCTGGAATAACTGACAGCGGGCAACAGACGGGCTGACAAAGTCACCGTCTTCACTCAGCTTTGCTCTGTAAACCGGAGTGCGTCACAATTACATTTCCGTCACTGTAGAAAAGTGGCGACACCAACGTTGCCGTGCTTAAATACCAAAGCCATTAGATGTGATTCTGAGGTATCTGCCACATTATGTCCTAATGTATCTCGGAAGAAAAGTTACCACGCTTTCAAAAGCGCAGGCTGCCTCTCTGACAGCGACCAGGACTGAACCAAACTGACAACTCTCACTTGTTTTTGCACAATGTGCATCAGTCAAGACCGTGATCCGGCCTCACAGAGTTCAGCCAGTTTTATTCAGCTTAATCTGACTGATGCAGACAACAGTTAGTAAACATCATTCATCAAGAAGTCGAAGAGTGAGTTTGTCATCTGAACCTCGCAGTCCTGATCCTTTGGTCTTCTCTCTTAACTTAATAACTGCTGTCGACTCTGATCACAAAAGACTTTAAAGAGATTCTCTTTTTAGCCACTTTTAAGGGCCTTTCACACCGAACGCGAACTTTACTTCAAAGCAGCGTGCACCGCTCTGAAACCCATTATTTTAATTGGCCAGCCCCGCGCAGATAGGCATAACAGAGCAAAGCAGCATATGCCGTCGCTGCGCGTCGCTCAACTGGACACGCCCACCGCCGCTTGGCTTCAGCGCGCCGTGGTCAAAGTTCAACCAAATTCAACTTCAGCCAATAGAAACGAGGCGTCCAGCCCAGTACGGAAGACAGCAAACTGTAGAAGCTGATATTTTCGGGGACAGATGTGTCTTCACAAACACGGCGACTTTTGGACCTCCACTGCCAGAACCAGAACAGAAACACGGTGACATAGAAAACTGTAAGTTCACGTTCGGCGTGAAAGGCCCTTTAGAGTTCAATCCGAATGGAGTTTCATGTTAGGATTCATCAAATTCTCTGCCTGGAAGTGTAGAAACTCACCTGCTGGAAAACACATTTTGGCCTGAAACGGCTTGTTTTAGACTGATGACTGTTTCACAGCAGATGTTTTGTGTGTGCGTGGCAGCTGCGATGTGTGTTGATTTTCATTTTGGCGGCCATGTTAACAGATTACACCGTGCAGACCGCGTGCACGAGCAACGCGTCCCAGACACGTGTCTCAAGTCACGGCTGCTCCGCCCCTCTGGAGAGTCGCGCCAGCGCCTATTTTTCAGACAACATGAGCGACACGCAGCAAAAACAGAAAGAGAAATGATCTGCAGGCGGACATTTTGACATCTGGCAACATTAAATTATTAACACCTTTTTTCTGGAGTTTCTATGTCTGAGGAAGAGGCACAGGCATTCATTCATTTCCTGAACCCGCTTACTCCAAGAGACCCTATCGTAAATAGGCAACAAATATAGTCAACATCCGGAGGTTTTGGCAGACAGCTGAGTTTCCGGTCTCTTTCCTGCAGTGGACGTTTTCGCTTAGCAGCACCTGGCAACTACGTTTTATTTCTACATGTCTACAAGAAAGCCGTGCAGGTTTATCCGATTTTGGAAGAGTGTGACCAAGAGGGCTTGGAGAGGAAGTGGTGGCGGTTGACTACAGCAGACATCTCTGTTCACGATCTCAACGGGACAGCTGTGGTGTGGACACGGGACTTTGAAACGGTTACCGCCGCTTCACGCTAGCGATGTCTGTGCTCACTGCTTGACTGTGGTTGGACAAATGAAAGAATCAAAAAACAAACACACATGTGATGATGGTTTTCAGATGTTTCCTGAGCTTCATGTCGAACTCGTAGAACTTGGAAGTATTGAACCCTACGAAGCATACGAAGCCGTGTGAAGCCCGAAGCAGTGTCGGACAGGAGCCAGCTGTGCGCCACTTCAGGAGAAGTAAACGCAGCGGGATGCGGTTGTGTTGCAGGGTAGGTTTTTACTATTTATTACTTAGTTTGTCCGATCTGGTTTACACTTGTTAGATGTATGTTTAATTCTCGCTTTCTGAACACAGTGTCGGTTACAACACAACCAGATGGAAAACAAATAGTGCGCCCCCTTTTGGCTCCAATCTCAAACACCTTGTGATGTATATAAGCATGCTGAACAGGCGTAACCACTTTAAAAATAGAGATTTGAAATATAGAGTTCAGACATTTCAGTGGTATTTAAAGCTTTATTTTGAAAGAAGAGATTTTCAGGCTGGTCGGCGTCTTGCTCAAATGAGACTATTAATTTCTTCAGCCTGTCATTTATAACTGATTAAAACTTTGGAGGGAGGCTGGCTGGCTGCTTATCTGTAAACTGTCACTCAGAGCTCATTAAAGGTGGAGGAACGCTAATTGACTTCCTTGTTGTTGTAGACGTTATCTCTGGCTGGTGTCGCTCATCAGTCTGACATCCCCGATAAAAGCAGGCAGCGGAAACAAAACGCACCATCTTTTCTTCACCTCTGCACATTTGCTTCTACATAGCGTGCGTCTTTTTTCCAGCTTTACGTTGGAACAAAGTGTTTGTTTTTTTGTCTTTGCAGAGCCTCGTGTACACAATCTGCCCGCTCCAAAATGGCAACAGAAGCTTTTGAGCCGCCCCAGCACTTACTTTCATCTGAAGGCACGATAGAAGGTTAGATAAAAGCAGCTGAGCCTCCCCAAAAATATCAGCCTGTACAACAAAGTGGACAAGAGAAAGAGACATCTGAGGTGCTGAGTTTATTCCAAAAAGTCTTTTTTGGCATTATTTTTGGTTGAGATGAAAGCTGCTCTTATTTGTGAAGTGGAGATGTGGACTTGACTGGAGCCGCTTTTTGTCCCCGTGCCCACCCGCAGACGTGGCCTGGCCCGTGCTGAAAGCAGCGCTCGTGCTAAAATTCAACAACCGGCCACTGTCGACGGCCAAAAAAAGAGCAAAAGAAGCATTGTTTTGAAAAGACCCGAGGTGAGCAGCCAAAATTTACAATAAAGTACGGCCGGGGGGGCACAGTGCACACAGCTGTGCACGTGTTCGCCGCGAGTTCAAAGAAAAGCATCAAAGCACGTAGTTTTCCTTCAAGGGACGTTTCAAATAAAATTTGTCACATAAAAGAAGAGCAGCGAGTAAAATCCAAAATGATGCTAAAGTCTCCACGAAGCTACAGTGCAGAAAGGCGATGTGGCTAACGATGATTAATAGCCTCACAACAAGCAAATGTGATGTCCCATCTAAATCCATTAGCATCAATTATTGTAAATCTGTGCTGGCATTACAAACAATGATCCAGATTAGCCTGATGATCACATCCCACACATAGGAGCGCTTCAAATGCCAGCGCGACTCAATAAACGTGTCCAACCGGAACCACAAGGTCCATCACAACCTGCAGCTATGTAACAAGTGTGTCTTCAAGTGTGTGTCTGTGTGCATTAGGTTAAAAAAAAAAAAAAACCCTTTCCGTTCTTAATCCTTTCATATCCAACACTGGCTTTATGCTGGATTTGACCCATGTGGTCTGACCAGGTTCGTAATTAATCTGAGCAGAACCGTGCTCATAAAAGTGGGTCCTGGTATTCAGTTGTGAACCGAAACCCTTTGACCGCAGACTGGAAAAAAAAGCAGAAGTACAGACAGCACTCCTTCAAACCCTTTTCTTGTGTTGGTGTCAGCACAGATTAAACTGTTTTACTGTTTATGCTCCTGTGACTCAGTTGGTTCCACCTAATGAATTTCCCTTTCTGACCCAACTGGATGCTAATGGATGCTGGATCGATGATGGATTAGGAGCAGGTGTGATTGTCAGTGAGACAGACAGTCTATTTTCCCACAGAAATGTACTAAATCACAGAAATAAACTGATACTTTCTGATTGTTTTACACCTCCTATGTTCTAAAACTCAAACAACACAGTCATAACTCCACACAACCCCGCAGAAAGGATTTTGTATGAATGGAGCCAAAACAGACCTTCCTTTCTAAGTCTGTCTCTCTCTCAACATATGTATGTATGGGTTGAAGTTACATGTTTGAAGTTACATTGCAACTAAGGCCACCGCTGCTTGTTTTATATTCACTATGGTGATTTTTTAAATTATTTGGCTGGTCCTGTGACTTATATTTCAAAGTGATTTACAAGTCAAAAAATACTGCACTATCATCTATGGCCACAATATGGCACTGTCTACACACGTGATCCACACTCCGGAGCAGAAGGTGGCGGCAATGCACCATTAAGCTGGCTGCCAACTGCCATAAAACAAGAAGAAGGAGAAGATCTGAAAGAGGAGGATGTGCTCAGTCTTCGAGAATGAGTGAAATGAATAAATCATGCTCTCAAACTGATAGACCATGCTCTTGAATAAAGATGAAGAATAACCTTTATACCCTCTTGAATAAAGAGAGGGAATGACCTTCATACTTTCTGGCATTCAACTTGTTTGCACTTTGTAGGACAGCCAGAACCGCAATGAGGAGGACAACTAGGCTAAAGTAAGGCTAATTATAATGTTTTAAAAGTTTATTTACCTTTAGTGAAGTAAACATGTCCACGTTTAGCTCCGCTTTGACATTTTTGTCTGTTCAGTGGTGACCAGAAGCAGCTTATTCTTGAGTTCTTTGTGCCTTGTACAATAACATGAATTAGCCTGTTAGCTGCTGCTTGCTAACACTGTGTTTGTGTTATAAATAAATAAATAAATTCATTTTGCTTCTTCTTGCATGAAGCAGTAGCACCACATTTCAAAAATAAATGTGATTTATAGACCATTGTGATTTATATATATTTTTTCCTCTTCACAATACATTTTTGGAAAGTTGCGAACAACAATCCGGTGCGACATATAGTCTGGAAAATATGGTAAATTCTTTACAAGTTTATGGTATTAATCCAAAAGTTTAAAAAAATGCACAAGGGGAAAAAATCATGAATGATGTGCGACAAGTGCACAAAACAAAGATTCTGACCTTTTAAACATTTTAAGAAAACTGTTCACTATTCTGGTGTTACCAGTAAAAAATGTGGCGGCCAGATGAAGCATTTAAAGCCAAACTGTTAGTCACGGTTTTAAATGCTTCTAAATCGAGTGCACCAACGAATGGATTTCACAAAGTGTAGAAATGCTTTAAACTTTCTGAAAATAAAATAAGTTTGTGAACAGATTTGCTGCTGTGGTCAAGCAAATGAAAGACAGACTTTGATGGACTTCACTCATGAAAAAGATGATCAAATGCTTTCATGAATGAATCTGGTTCTGGCAGTAAATCTGATTTTATCAGGGCAACGTTACTCACTGAATCAAGCAACAGGTCAATAAATGAAAAATATATCATCAAAGTCCTTTTTGTCATGAGCCTGCTTTGGAATATCCTGCAAACACCTGGAAGCAGGCGGTCATCATAAAATGACCCACATTCATGTCTCAAAGAACATTAGGTTATACTATGAATATTGGATGGATGTGGACATTCAGAACACTGCAAAAAAGAGGAAATCAACACGAAATTCTATTTCTATAAAATTTTCAACAAAATTGATGAAACACATTGTTTTTCTGCTTGATTTATTTGTTTGTTTCACAAAACAAATTCTAACTAGAAGCACTCTGAGAGCGCAAACCTCGGCCACGCCCTAAGGTCCCACACACACATCACTATGTGTCCTGCTATAGAATTCCACAAGGCAAAGTAGTCATATATTTTTTAAACATTTATATTTGGATTCATTCATACTGAAAACCTACCCTGAGACCTTGGGATCACATTGATATCATGATCTGTTTGGAAGTTATGCATGAAAAAACATATTTCCATAATGGCGGTTTTCTTCTGGATCTAGTTTACTAACCATTAAAGATAGCTCAGATCTGTTTGCACTTTAGTGAATTCACATTGTCTCAGGAACACAGTGGTGTTTGTTAAAAGTCTCTAGCACTATTAGTTATCTCACAGGAAGGTGCAGGAAGGTGCACGGCCCCTGCAAAAACCTTTTTTCATATCAATGGATCCAGAAGAATGAGGAGATCCAGATGAAATGTAGGTGAATGTTTGCTCATGGGATCCTCTCCAGGCACAGTGAACTTGAACTGTATCTGATGGGATTTCAAAATTATAAAACTTTTAAAGATGTTAAATGGGGTTTTCAATGTTAAAATTTTAAGTGATGTAAAATCCGGATTCTCGATCAGATCTGGATGAAACTTGGTGTGGTGATAGAGGTTGCTACTCTACATGTCACCACCAGATTCCATATTAGGGCTATCAGCAAAAAAAAATCATGAAAATCCGTGCAGAACTTTTCCCGTAAAGTTGCGAAAAAACAAACAAACCAACCAACACAACCGAAAACATAACCTCCTTGGCGGAGGTAATGAATGCAAGGTACAGTGAACCATAGCGTTAAAAAGTCTCATACTTTGTACAGAGGCCGATGGCGACCCATTTGTAATAAATGCAGCAGATTCTTGCGCTCGCTGTTCGATTTTGCAGTGCGATGATTAGACGGCAGCCGAACGAAAATCTGGTCAAAAATCAACATACTTCAGTAACATTCCTGGGCTGCCGAGGTGTTTTTTGATTGATTGATTTAGGATGAATGAAACACGATTCACTAAATCCATGCGCGTCTCCTGTGGCAGTGCGCAGGATTCACTGCACTCTGTGCTGAATGCTATGCTGTTGCAGAGATCATAATTCATTCCCAGGTTTTAATGAACCTGTGTGTACGAGATCCAATTAATTTGCATGGTTTTATGAATTTGCTCCCAAGTTTTGATTAATTCATTCACACAAGATGAAAAATTGAACAATTCTGGCGCTGCATAAAGTCGAGTCATTCCTCCATCCAGGCCTCCGTACATTCCAGCCGCTACCGCTTGAAGCGCTTGTACTTGGTAATGATTATGGAGAGAACTTATTAAATTAAGCTTTACTTTAGCTTGGTGCAGGTGCAGTAACTTCATGCTTCAGGGACAACTTCTGGTCCTGAGCGCATGTGCCTTGTCAAAGACAAAGTCCCTGTCAAACCAGCCGCTGTGAACAGTTTATGAAACTAGTGAAATGTTACGGTTTAAAACATCATCATGAAACAAAACATAAATTGTAATGGTTCCTAACTGAGAGTTAAATTAAAATTAAAGTAATTTTAGTGTTGGCCAGCAGCTGTCTTAATGGGGACTTTATTGACATTAATGACTCACTTGAATCCAGTGGTGTTTGTATTATGTCATTCAGACGAGTTAATTAAAATGTGGGAATGAATTAAATAAGACATCGAAATGTGTGCACAAATTGTATCTGTGTGTATGATAATGTAAAACATGGCATTGATTTGAATTTTTTTATTTTTTCCTATCTATGGCCACTCCGGGCCTCCGTAACAAAAAGAAGATAGAGCAAAGCAAAAAAAATATTTTCAATTTGATATCTATATGCTTCAGGGCATGCTGCTACGACCAGTCTTTGTGTGCAAAGATGGTTTGAGTGTTTCCGAATGCATCAGTTATTTCGGTTCATACAAGTAAAGCGCTGCAATGCTGCACAGCCAGTGTTTGTTGAATGGTTATTTTCCTCTCAGCCAATCACATTATGTGTTTCATAGTCTTTCAGCAGCTGTGCCAGTCACACTGGACAAGACAAAAAATACACTACGTTCACAATTATTAGGCAAGTTGTCCTGAGGATTAATTTCATTGTTGAACAAATTCAGTGCGCTATGTCGATCCAAAATGTTAATAAACCTCAAACCTGAATGTTCAACAAAGGAAAAGAGAATTTTGTCTTTCTCAGGGGAATATATATTTACCGGCCACTTTATTAGGTCCTCACTTCATCCTTATTAATCCGTTGCACTTCCCGATTTACTCTCTCCACATCATCCAGCCTTCTCTCTCTCTTATTCTCTTCATTCATCAACTCCAAAAAAAATACTCCCAGATTATTTAGAGCTGGTTTTAAAATAAGGAGCCAGAGCGCCAAAGTTTGAAACTGCAACATTCAACATGCACGAGGTATCAAACATAATAGACTCAGTTTAACCTTCATTTAAATTAAGGAAATTTTGTGACAGCCACTGCTTTATATAGTTAAACACATTTCCATTAGGCTTCATAGGCAGCTTGATTTGTAGATCATCCACATGACAACAGAAAGACTAATTCTGCTTTACTAGAATTGACCCTGGAGGCAACATGTACAGTGGAAAAAGAACAAGACTAAGAATAGAAGCCTGCGGCACTCCACAAGAGAGAGGAGCATATGATAAGGAGAGGTCATGAATCATTACAGAAAAGCTCCTATCAGCCAAATAAGATCAAAACCACTTATGTACGGTACCGCAGATGCCAACATAATGATCTGGGTGAGAAATATTAACTGCAGGGCCCACAGTATCAAAGACCACTGTGAGGTCCAACAGCTCCAGCATAGCAGGATTCCTACATCAACAGATAAGCCAATGTCATTGTGCACTTTTAAAAGTGCTGACTCAATGCTATGTTGTGATCTGAAGCCAGATTTGAATTTTTCAAGAATGGGGTCATTTTCTAAAAAGGACTTTAACTGTATAAAAATAACCTTTCCAACACCTCAGAAAGAAGGCACTGGTTCCACAGGTAGGTTCTTAAATACAACCAGACGTTCCCTAATTAACCCCAATCTATGCCCGTTAGTCACTCAAAAGCTTTTAAAAGTAATTCCAGCAATTTCTGGAATCTCCCTTGCTGCTGAAGGAGACATTCATCCTGGTGCATGTAAACCGTTGACCCACTGAAAATCTGACATAGTGAATAAAAACTGAAATAAGTCTGTCTTGTATTATTTTAAATAACTTTTCAGGGAACTAAAGTCATTATTCTAACTGACTGCACATGCATTGTTTGATAAAATGGAATATGTGCAGTGGGAGAAAATTGAGTTTGGAAGTTTTTCACCAAACTGTGTGTGTGAACTTATGTTTGCATTAACTGTAAGTGATTGCACATCTTGCTGACTTTTTTATAGGTTACAATAAAAGCCATAAATAACTATAAACAACAGCAACAATAAAAACAAAACAGTTTGTTCAAACTATGAATTCATCAAATTGAATCCTGTTTTTTCTCGTAATTTGGCAGATTTGCATCATATTGTGTTTGTAACAATATATAAATCAACTTACAGCGTAAAACGTTGCTGGAAAAATGCAAAGGAGGCAAAGAATCGCAAGATGAAAGTGACATCATATCGAGCATATGTGGCGTGTTAGAATTTAATGAAAGGTGTTTGCCTGTGCATAATGAGCTGGCATGGCTTCTTTCCACTGGAGGGCTGACATTTATTTTATCACATATGAGGTTTATATTTATACAGTACAAACCAGCTGCAGAGCAGTAATGTTTGAAAGAACCACCTGTTACTTTATAGATCAGTACACACAGCTTTAGTGCCATTCCTGCTACAAGCCTGTTAACTTTAACTTTGAATTTCCATTTGAAAGTACCTTCTGGATTGTTACAATTTATGTTAAAACTGTGGGTTGGTATTTACATTTGTCAGCATTATTCTGTATTTGACACAGAAAAAGAGGGATTTAGTTTTCAAATTATTGACATAATCACCACTGTACTGCATATGTAACATTACGTAAAAAACATAGTCACGAGGATTACTTTTTCTGCCTAAATCAAATGAAACTCTATTTGTTCGTTGTAACCTCTTTGCAAAGTGTGCTCAGTCAAGTCAAGTCAGGTCTGGGAGCATGCACTGATGCCGTGCATCGCCACCTCAACCACACCTTGGAACTGCCCAGGGTCCTGGACCGCAACCACCCAGGCAGACAACCAGTCCATCTCCACCTCTCAAAAGTAACCATCTATCTGCCGCAGCCAGGCGAAACATGGGCGTGTCCTTGGCCTTCTCCAGCCACTCGAATCCTCAACACTGAGGCACCTATGTGCTGGATCATGACCAGAGAAATGTGCCACATGTTCAAAATGTCATAGCTGACATTCCATCACAATGCAAGTGATACTCCTCATCTGAGTCTCAGTCTCCCTATAAACTTCAAATACACCTTGCAGCGCAGTGGGACCCAGAGTAGTACCATCTCAGCTCACCCACCAACTTCAGCAGCCCTGCGCCACCCTTGGGGGCCCTGATGTGTTACAAGGCTGCAGGCACACAGGGCACCCCCCACTAAGTCGACAAGGGACATAGCTACTGGGAAACAAACATAGGTAAGC
>OMMV01194189.1:0-11043 GCA_900302635.1 Chatrabus melanurus
TGTTTCACCACAGATTTTTGGCGGGAGGTGGCTTAAACCGAACCGTATGACATGCCACCATTTATGGCTATACGCCTATATAAAGCTGGAGCCGATTTGAATCTCTGCTCCGGAGCAGTAGGTGGCGATAATGCACCTTTTACGATAATTGCCAACCGCCATTAAACAAGAAGAAGAAAAATAATCTCTGGTCATCCCGCTCAAACTTTGAGTCTTGTTGGACAACAGTTGGACTAAAACTCGTGTTTGTTTTATTTCTTTAGTTTCCTTTCAAATGGTGTGTTTTTGTCTACTGTGGACCGTTTTTTCCGTCTCGCTGACTGTTAGTTCCGTGTTGTTCAATAAAGCTTTTTTTTTTTTTTTTTAACAAAAAACCTTGCCCCCACACCCTCCCCCTCCCCATGCGATTGGGGGCGTGGTTTCAGTGCCTTCAGCCAAGATGCCCACAGTGCCAAAAAGCAGAGAGAGAGAGAGGGGGAAAAGTGCTCATTTTTACATGATTTTGAAACCTAATTTTATCTACTTACCAATTATTTTTAATAATTAAAATTCGGCAAGGTAATTAATAACACGTTTTTTTCTGTGGTTTGACAATTTCAAAACACAGATTGGATTTCACTTTACAGGCACTTTAAGCAGAGTTTACGCACTGTTCCAGTAAAACAGCTACGGGAGGACCCTCCAAAAATTTTTGAACATTTTAAAAATCTCGCCCCGTAAGCTTTTCATCCCGTAAGCATTCCTATAGATCCCCGTAGTGTTTAAGTAGGCTTCCCTTAAAGCTTGCGTAACCCCCGTATATTTAGATGTCAAAATATGGGCTTCTATGGGAAGCAAATACGTGATAGTGTGACAGGGGCATTAGTCCTGATCCACGACAATCTCGAACCCAGACAGGCCAAGTCCTGCCTCAGCTTCTCAAGTGCTGCAATCAGGGCATCCAATGATTCCGCAAATATTACCAAAAGGAAAAAAAATAATTTGTACTTAATGATGCACTTTAGCCTACAAGAACTTTGAGCGATCCACTGCATGAAGAGAAAATGTGAGATTTCCTCGCTGACAGCAGTCCATGACACTGGGGTCAAAGGTGCGACTCTGCTGACTTAATCCCGGCTTCAAACGTCTAAATATTGCTGTAGTGAAAAGACGCCAGTGAGACGCTGCAACAAAACGATGACTGTCTGAAAACAAAAGCTGGAGCTGAGGTTTTGTCGTCGACTCCAGAGAGCACGTTATGTCCGTTCAAAGAAAAATATGTACGCAGTCAAACTGTGACGGCACACTTAAAGAGGTGCTCCGTGCCGGCATGCCGACGCACTGAGGAGCCCGCTGACCGCGTTAATCCGGACAATGCTGTCACTTTAGACAGCTGTCGAAAGATTTTCCACCACAGCTCTCATTTTTATTTCAACATTCATAGCAAAGGCAGGAAGGATTGTCGGTGAGAGAGAGAGAGAGAGAGAGAAACATTGTGAAATACCCCAGTGAAATGCAGTCGAAGAAATTTTTTGACTTTCTTATCTTGCCATTTATTAAAAATTAATCATTGAATTCATAAATGTATAAACCTTTCCAACACGTCTGTCTTATTCTTTGTGGAGTTAAAGTGGGGATGGAAGAAGAACTTCGTGGGCCCTATCTTCCAGCCGGCCCAAAGCGGTGCGCAGCGCAGGATGTCGTTGCTGCTTTCCAACCGACGCAGTTGTCGTTTGCATGCTCAGTGCCCATGTTGTGTAACTACCAAATGTGCTTGAAGCGAATGCGCCACAGACCGCTAAAATCCTGGTCTGAGGTTGCGTACAGAGTTTTTCTGCTATTTATATGATAGCGTCACACAGATGCCACACAATTGAAAGGCGAGATGCGTTCACGTTGTTTGCTCCAAATTCTGGCCCGACCATCTGAATGTCACAACGGAAATCAAGACTCAATTAGACCAGGCCACGTAATTTTTGTGAACCCGTAGCCACAGTTTCCCACACTGTAAACCTGAATAAGTTGGCGTTACTAAAAAAAAAATAATAATAAGTTTATGTAGTCATAAAATAAGTTATTACAACTTAAAGCACCTGTAAAGTGAAATCCAATTTGTGTTTTGAAATTGTCAAACCACAGAAAAACATGTTATTAACCACCTAGCGGAATTTTAATGATTAAAAATATCGCTAAGTAGATAAAATTAGGTTTCAAAATCATGTAAAAATGAGCACTTTTTCCTCACCTCAAGGCACTAAAACCACGCCCCAATTGCGTGGGGAGGGGGAAGGTGTGGGGGCAAGGTTTTTTTTTTAGTTTTTTTTTTAAAAAGGCTTTATTGAACAACACGGAACATACAAACATTCAGCGAGACGGGAAAAAAACGTTCTATCGTAGACAACGACACCATTTGAAAGGAAACTAAAGAAATAAAAACAAACGTTTTACAAGACTCAAAGTTTGAGCGAGATTACAAAAGATTATTTTTCTTCTTCTTCTCCTTGTTTAATGGCAGTTGGCAACCAGCGTAAAAGGTGCATTACCGCCACCTACTGCTCCGGAGCAGAGATTCAAATCGGCTCCAGCTTTATATAGGCGGATACTAACGCCTCAACGAGTGAACCAATGTACATAATTGGGTTCGGTTTAAGCCACCGCCCACCAAAAATCTGTGGTGAAACACAGAAATCCAGTCAAACTCCACAAAAAAAAACATGGTTGAACACATTTTAACATGTGATCAGCAAAGCATAGCTAACATGTAGAGCGTGTTTTGAAGCAAATCTCTGAATTTGTTTTACAGGCACTTTAAATATTTGAAGTTAGTGTTATATATCTTTTGATTGCAGCTAAATTAAAAATACTGATTAAATGAAGTCATATATTTTGAGTTGTTTCATTTTACAGTATTTATGGTAATTGAACTTTAAAAATTTTTTTTTTTACTTACTTTGACTTAAGTTCATCACACAATATCAACACATCAGGGGAGATGCATATGGCAAAAAAACAACAACAAGTAAATAAATACATTCATACATAATCTTCAGTTCTGGTTTTGACAGTTCTCTCTCTCAGACAGAAATAAGGACGTTTAAACTTTAGCCTCTGTTGGACCTCTTTCTGAGCTTAGACCTGTAAAGTGACAGACAACAATACAAGTGCAAAGCACGAGTAAAACATTCAACCATAGAACAAACAACATAAAAGGGGATAAACGCGCTGACTAGAGGTCTCCTACTGCCTGTATCACTGGTGCTCATCTATCAGCAAACCTGTCTGTTTTCAGCTTTAGTCTTGCAGTGATTTTCCCCATAATAAAGACATTCTTTATCCTGTCTCTCCTGTTCATTATACTGCGAGGTTCTGCTTTCATCCAGGAAGCAGTTATTGTTGCTTTTGTCGAATAAATGCGTATATAATGTGCTATTTTCCTTTTTGTTTGATCCCGGCATAAACATATACCATCTAAGTCTGCCTCAGTACACCAAAAAAAAAGAGAGAGGATTCCATGTATCGAAACCCGAGATTCAAGTTCCATCTCTGTCAGAACTTCTGACCTTGAGGGGAAAACGAGTTGAAATCGATGTTCGCACAACAATATCAGCGCCTCTGGCAGTGGAACAGGTTGTTCACAAACCAGAAGACACCTGGCTCAGTACCAGACTGCTTCCTTGTGTCATAGTGCAATGTGCTTAAACTTTTTTAGGACATTATCAATTTATGATGCTCATTTAAGTTGCTGTAACTCAAATGAACCAAGTTTATTTCACTTAAAATAAGGTAACCGAATTAATTTCAAAATGCATATCGTGCCAACTTTAAATACTTAACTTCTAATAAGTTATTTTTGAGTACATATACTTAAAAGTTTGAGGTAATCGGTTAAATCAATTATTTTGAGTTTTGCTGACTTGTTCTTGGCCGACAGGAGCGACCCGGTGTGGTGTTCTGCTGCCGCAGCCCATCTGCTTAAAGTTTCAATGTCCGGCATTCAGAGGTTCTCTTTTGCATACTTTGGTTGTAATTGTTGGTTATGTAAGTTGCCAGTTCCTTTCTGTCAGCTCAAAACAATCCAGCCATTCTTCTCTTGACTTCTGCCATCATGAAGGCATTTTTGTTCGGAGAACAGCCGCTCACAGGATGTTTCCTCTTTTTTTTCCTTTTTTTTTTGGACCGGTCTCTGTGGACCCGAGAGATTGCTGTGCGTGAAAATCCCAGTAGATCAGCAGTTTGTGAAACACTCAAACCACAGCCCATCTGGTACCAACAACCACGCCGCCTTCAAAGTCACTTAAATCGCCTTCCTTCCACATTCTGACGCTTGGTTTGAACTCCAGTCGATGCACTGATGCTCTTCCTCCAAAATAAAATCCAGTCATCATAATAGGAAAATAATATATAATGTTGAAACTATAGAAGAGCGCTTTGGATACTTAAGAATTAATATTTATACGCAACAATAAGAAATGGAACGCTTTTATTTTCATTCTCATTTAAAGTAAAAGATCTAAAACTCTCGTATGCACAGAAAAGGCTTATTTTGTTCACAAATTTGTTAAAATCCGTGTTACTGAGAATCTTCCACTTGGCTGGCGCGGCGCATCAACATGCCAATTAAACAGCATGATTACTGCACACATGTGCCGCGGACTGCTCACAATAAAAGGCCACTCTAAAACATGCAGTTTTCACACGATACAATGCCCCAGAATTGAGGGAGTGCGCAATTGGCGTGCTGACTGCAGGAATGACCGCCGCACCTATTGCGCGTGAGCCATCTCCAATGTTTCCAAGCAGTCTGCAGACCACGTGAAAGCACCTCACATCTAGTGTCTTCCCCTAACAAAGGTCTTTTTTCAAGATAAACTGCAGATTTTACAGCGGGCTTTTATCATGACTAGTCCAAGACACATCTGTGCAATAATCATGCTGTTTAAGGCGCAATCTCACTATAATGTTTCCCCCAGCGTTTGGTGAACGCAGGGTAAAGTCGAGAATATTGGCCAAATGTCAGCAAAAAAAAAAATCACATTACTGGAGTTTGGCAGCGAACCTCTAACGCAGCTTTGCATTCGGCAATGTGGTGCTAGCAGAGGCCAGCAGAGGCGGGCGTTAGCCAACGCACCATTAGAACAAGCGGGACTTTTGCCAACGTGGCAACGTGCGGGAGAGAGGGGGGTCGACACACCCGCTGTCCAGTGATTCTGAGCAGGCAGGGCGACGCAGCACCCAAACGTTAGCCAGCGTAGACGATCGCACCAGTAACTTAGGCTAGCGGAGGCTAGCGTAGGGAACTTGGTCGTAGCGGAGATTAACTTTCTCTAACGGTCTCCAACGTAGCCAGAGGTACGTCGGCAAACGGCGAGAAATTTTAAACATGTTGAAAATTTTCCGACGCGGTCAACGTTCATCAGCGTAGACCAGTGGAGGCAGACGTTTGTAAATACGATCGTCTACGTTGGCCCAAACGTCGAGGTGAGATTACGCCTTTAATCAGCGCCTTGATATGTGACATCAGCCGGGTGGATGGATTATCTTAGCAAAGCTTCTCAGGAACATGGATTTTAACAAAATTTGCGAACAAAATTCGAAAGAAATAAACCTTTTGTGTGCACAGAAGAAGTCTCAGATCATTTTCCTCAGCTCATGGAAAATGGGAGTAACACCAATATGTTGCATTTTAGTGCTCTATCTATTTTTTCCCCCCCCCCCACATTAACGACCTCTGGGTGACAGAAAAGTAGCTCAGCCGATGACCACTGTCACGTGCAAGCACGTTTCAGCTCAAGTGCCAAATGGTGGATTGCACATTCAAATTCTGCTTCCCTCATAAAACTTAATTCTTAACTTTGCTGCTGCTCAAATGTGCATCCTTCAAAACTTAGAGCAGGAAAGGATTTTAAAGAAGCCTGGAAACGATACGTGGCTTCAAGCGCAGGCACGAAATCCTGCTGGAACAGTGCCACCCTGCACGCGCATACACACACATACCAAAAAATAAATAAAATAAAAATACAGATTTAAATTGGAGGATAATACTTCAAAGCTACTGTATATCAAAGCATCCTGCTTCCCTCTTAATGCAAAGTGCATCATAAGTAATTCAACATGCAGTGGGTGCACCTTACACGACTCCACAACCTCCGACAGCCCAGAGAAACCACACCGCCTGACATCATCAACTCTCAGGACGTGGCTGCAGTGCAGCTTACGTATTCCTGCGGTGTATGACAATTCGTGTCAGCGCACCACTCCAGCAGAGCATTTTTTTTCATGCATAATTCATCCTCCAGCCGACATTCCACAAAGACATTTTCAAATCCCTTTGAAGTTAATTCCCTCTCGGAGGAAAAACAGCGTTGCCTCGTTTAGGCCGTGTTGCAGCTTTTGACTGTCTGCATCGCGCATGTTAGAAGACATCACCTGTCCAAGTCATTATAGCGTACATCGCCGGAGTGCCGGAGGGATTGGCGGCATGCAGACCATGATGCCAAAAAAGCTTGCGAATTCTGCAGTACCCCGCTTGATAATGGCTTAGCGTGTTTTACACTACACGCGTACACAGTGTGCAAGATAAAGGATGACTGGGAGACAACTGAGAGAATGCTGAATAAACTGCTGCCTGCCACACAACAGCGGGACTGCCGGGAAAAATCCTTTTATGTTTTACAGATAGGAAGAGCCGTGCATCAAAAGGTCATCTACACGGACATGTTTGCTTTTTTTAGGCTTCAATGCAGTACATGTGGACTGTGCAGCATTGGGAACCGTTTTTCAGGGCCCAAAGTATTAGGCGATGGGCCAGGACCTGGATTTTGGGCTTTCAGGCTCACTTGGAGGGAGGATGTTTTATTGTGATATTTTGGAAGGGCTATATCCCTAGTTATGAAAAATGTGTGATAGCCTTCCCAGAGCGGCAGCTATAGCTAGGTAGGGGTCAATGAAGGATTACACAGGGGTCAAAATTTAAAAATCCTCCAATCATATTGAAACATATACCACATTATTTGCCTGATCATAAAGATTCTAAAAAGGTATAGTTTGGACTATCTATGACTGAATGTTATGGAGTTATGGGGCAAAAACAGCAAAAACAGTAACAAAGGTCATTTGCAGTTCTTACAGGGGTCAAAAGTTAAAGTTGCTCCAATTTTTGTAAAAAGTGATGTAAATTATTGGTTGAGCTAATAGGATTAATAAATGGAATAGTTTTGACTGTGCTGAGTGCTTGGTCTCCAAAGTAACGGACAAACAAGGTCAACGTCCATTGGATACTATGACATATGTTACCCTGTAACGTGATTACTAAGCATAACAGATGGTGCAAACTATTCCTTTTTAAAACCATATTAGCTCAACCAATAATATGCATCACTTTTTTTTACCAAAATTGGAGCAACTTTAACTTTTGACCCCTATACAAATTGAAATTGACCTTTATTGTTGCCATTTTTGCTGTTTTTACCCCATAACTCCATAACATTCAGTCATAGATAGTCCAAACTATACCTTTTTAGAATCTTCACAATCAGGCAAATAATATGGTATATGTTTCAAAATGATTGGATGATTGTTAAATGTTGACCCCTGTGTAATCCCTCATTGACCCCTACCTGGCTATAGCTACCACTCTGGCATGGCTATCATCCATTTTTGTGTAGACCATGGTACACTGAGGCTGGACTGTAAGTGTTGTTTTGTCCCCTTAAGTGGTACTGGAAACCTGCCTGGCCCATTGGACTATATGGAGTGCAACAACAACAACACAGATTTGCAATTATATAAGATGTACAACAAAGCAGTGAGTATATTAAACCTCAGTGAATTACTGTGTATTTTAAGTTCAAGCCATTCACATTTGATGACTGCTTCACATGTGAGAAATCCTGTTTTGAAAAATTACTTTAGGAAGGAATGAATGAGACAGCCGTACTAGGAGATACAAAAATCAACCGTACGGTCAAAATAGCAACAAAATAACACTAACAACCTACTTTGTGATCTGCATGTTAGTAGTGCAACAGGTCAAGGTCAAGTCTGGGTGTGAGGGTTTTTAGTCTGATTTTGTTTTTAGCCTCCTGTTTTATTGTTGTAGTTATCTGTCTCTGTTTCTTTTTGTCACTTCACATTGATTGCCCCTGCCTCTGCCCTCATGCCTCTCTGTGTATTTAAACCCACTCCTTTCGTCTCTCTGTGCCAGATTGCTGTTCATTGATTTTTTGTTTTTTGGATGCCGTTTAGGATTTGTTTGCTGTGTTGGATGGATTCCTGGTGTATGACCTTTTGCTTGTGCCTCATTTTTACCCTTTTTTCACCCTTTGGACACTGTTACCTGTGTGGATTGGTCCCTGTGTACCAAACCTGTGCCTGATTAAAGACCTCACACTTTTTACCTACTCCTGTGTCCTTGTGATTTCTCTGTGTTTGGGTCCCAGTTTGTATTTTATACGTTACACTGAGATTATGCACTGGTGCCGCACGCCGCCACATCCAACCAGACCACAGAGCAGCCGTGGCTCCTGGATGGCAACCACCCAGGCAGACAAACGGTCCATCCCCACCTCTTGAAAGTAACCATCAATCTGCTGCAGCCAGCTAACTGCAGTGAAAACACTGAGGCACCTGCATGCTGGATCATGCCCAGAGAAACATGCCACGTGGCCAAAATGTCATAGCTGATGCTCCCTCACATTGCCAGTGATACTCCTCATCTAAAACTCCCGAAGCAACCATTCATTTGACACACAGTCATTCCAGTGGCACCCAAGAATCCTCCAAAGAGACCTATTCGATTCAATTCAATTTAGTCATACAGCGCCAAATCACAACATAAGTTGCCCCAAGGCGCTTCACAAGAATAAGGTTTAACCCAGTACCAAAGACATCCAGTCATCGCCTTAGGCCGATGGTTAGCGTCCAAGTCTCATAGCCATACAGTAATGGCCCATTCACACTCTGACAATTAGCCCGGCGTTTGCCGGCGGAGAGTGAAAAGTTGATTGAGGTCGACCAGCGCCGAGGTCCGCCAGACTCAGCAGGAGCTAAGTCGCCATCAGTCGGGCAACGCTGATGTTTGTTGTGGGCCCGGAAAAATTTTCAACATGCTTAAAATCTTCGAAGTTCATGCTAAAACGCCGGCAAGAGTGGAGCTCTGCCGCCACTACGTCACCTCCACTAGTACTCCGTTACTGCTCCGTAGGCCTCCGCTGACCAGCGTCGGAGGCTTGACTGGTCGCAGCCCGACGTAGCCCACTTCCCCTGGAGCGAGCCCTTCTCCGGACTTTCACAGAGGTTTTTGAGAATCTGCTACGTCGGCCAGCGTCAGCCACTTCACGTCATAGTGTGAATGGGCCCTAAGACAGGAAGGACCAGAATCTTGAAGACTTGGACCTTCGTTCTCGTGCAAAGATATCAGCACCGCCAAACACCTCTGTCCAGTGACCACATGACTCTATAAGTTCTTCCCTGTCGTCTCTCAATCTCAAAGGCAGAGGGCCCGGAGACATGAATGTCACTGCTGAGATACACGTAAACAACTACTGTACACTATGCAAATTAAAGGTTTGGGAAAACACGGGTTGGGGTAATTTAGAGCTATACTGCAGGTGCCCCATTGATACCTTATCAGCAGTTTGTGGAAAAATGGATTTCTCTCATACAACACTCAGAGGTTTGACTACTAACAATGATTTAATTCGATGAAGTCTGTAATAATGTGAACTTGTCCTTTAATTAATGTGGGTCATCGTCTCACTTAGCGTCAGTATCACTGGGTCCACATGAGCATCCGGCACAAAGACGGAGGAAGAGAAGATCCATCAGGTGAACTGACACGCACGTACCCCACTTGGAGGTTAACAATTGCTGCCTTTGTACCCAACTGGGTCTCCGAGCCACCACACTGTGCGCTGGGAATTTAATTAGCGGCTTGATGATTGGGGAAATGGGGCTGAATAATAAAAAGCATTATGACACTATACTGCTGCTTTCTCTGTCCTGCTCAACCTTGACTGTCATGCCTGGGAGCCTGCATGCCACTGATATCAGTCCACCTCACACACGTAAAGTGGTTTGTACAATCCCTCAGCTGAGCCGCTAATGGGCGCGAGGTATAAAATTGCCTAGTCTTCTACAGAACACCCACAGCGCATTGTTGTAAATCACACAGCCATTACACAAGAGATGAGCAATGAAAAAATACGGACAGTGAAAATTTCCCCTGCCTCAGCCCCAGTTTTGTTTTTTTCTGCTTCAGCACACAATGCATTTACTTGTTCAATATTTGGCCTTCCAACACCTTTAGAACTGCAAGAGCTCACAGACTGTCCACTGTTTCCAACTCCATTTCAAAGTACTATATCTACAGCGCAGTAGGACCAAAAATCAGACTGCTGAGAAGCTGGAGACATCGATACATGATGTCAAAGCCGGGAACTGATTTAGTTATTGATCGGCCAGTAGGGGCTAAAGGATGGGCCATCATTTGGAGATAGACGACTCGGTAACGACAGGCTGCCACACGTGCTACCGATTTACTGAGCCTGGTCATCTACTCGCCTACTGTATATGTCACGGAGCAGGCTGACCATTAACATCACTGGGACGGTCACTCATTCATCTATGGGTGACCACTGCCAACAATGTTTGTGGCTGTAAAAAAAAAAATGGACTTATCCATTAATTTCAGCTATTTAGTAGCAAAAAGTTACATCCTTATGCAAGTTACAAGCACATCCTTACCAGTGACAGTTTCATCAACAAAAACTAAAACAAAAAATGTTCACTGACAATAACTTTCCCAAGACTAATATGTAAGAAGAATAAGTCATATGTAGGCCCTGAGACTCATTGGTCCTTATCTCTGGAGTCCACAGCATGAAGCAGAATCTACTCCCCCCCCCACCGGACAGGACACCAGTTTGACTCAGGTTACTTCCCCAGCCAACACCAGTACCCATTTACAGCTGGGTTGACTGGAACGATCTGAATGAAGCGTCTTGTCCAACGACACGGACAGGTAGCGTGACTGGGAATCGAACCCAGCTCTACATTTCGGTAGCC
>OMMV01194191.1:0-12252 GCA_900302635.1 Chatrabus melanurus
GATTGCCAGAAACTTTAACGTGTTGTGCAAAGAGTAAATCACGCCTTTGTTCGGTTTACCCTTAATGGTTGTGTCCCATAAACCACTTTGACACTCCAGAGCGCACACACACACACACACACACACGCACGACACGTTATTGTGGTTGTATTTGCACATTATACGTTTCCCACAAATGATCTTCGTATCAAAGCACAGACAACTTTGCTGCTGTGTGTTATGCTCTTTAAAATCTTTTTTTATTTTAATTTTAATCCTTTATCTGATTAAATGGAATCCATCTCTCACACACACTTCCTGTGAGTAAGCGCATCGAGAGCTGTAATGCTACCGGGTCTGCAACGAACGATTGTTTTCATAATCCATTAATCAAATCGTTATTTGAATCGTTGGGTTGTTAGGTCCATAAAATGGCAGGAAATGGTGAACAGTGTGGATCAGTGTTTTCCAGAGCGCGAGGTGATGCCTTCAAATGTCTTGTTGTGTCCACAACCCAGAGAGATTCAGTTTGCTGCCAGATGGGATAAAAAATAAACCAGAAAGTATTGGGACATTAAAAAGAGACTCGAGATGATTCATCAATTATCAAAATCTGTGTTGATTAATTTAATAGTTAATTAATAATTGATCGTTGCAGCTCCACATGCTCCTCTGATTAGTCAGTGTATTAATGCCCCTTAACAGGACTGTGACTGATGTGTTTACCAAATTATTAATTCCGTGGGCTCAGCATGCAGCCTTTTAATGGTTTAAAGGGGTCTCGCAGTGGAAAAAAATATTTATTTCCCAGTTGAAGAAGTCTCATATGAAACCTCAACTGTAATTAACAGCTCAGTTCCACAATTCTGTGACTGCGCAGAAACTACTCTGCTTTAAGCAAAAAAAAAAAAAAAAATGTATGACTGAAATGGCTCGATTTACACTTCTGTGATGCATGTCACTCTGTGACACGCCCATATAGTCTGTGAAAGACAGATGGAGAGATGCCCCTCTCAACAGTTCCAGAAATTGGTCTTTTTAATATATATATATATATATGAAAATGACTCCAGGTTATTTTATATGTCTAATACCTATAACATCTTCAAAAATGCGGAGTTCATTTATTCTTATAATCTCATTTTAAAGAACATGATCAGAGCTACACACACATACATACTTCTATGGGTCTGTGACAATTCTTTGTCCACATTTTTGGCCCCCCAAAATGTCACAAACCTTCATTTTTTTCCCCCTAAATTTAGTATGTCCAAAACATATATATATATGAATGTTTAAACATGTTTTTAAGCCAATAAACTCATATTTATTAGTTTAAACTAAGTTTAAATGTAACATGCCATCACTTAGCCATACTCGGGCACCAAACTCATAATGTACGCGGGATGTGTAACTCACAGGCTTCATTCAGCATTTTGTCCAAAAAAACCCCCAAAAACCTGTTGTGTACGTGATCTGAATACGACCTGTCAGAACTAAATGTAAAAAAAGAAAGAATAGCATCTAATATAGGGCAATAATACTTTGGAGTTCTGCCAACTAAAACTCTTCTCGCTCGTTTTTACTCCGCACATTGTGAAGACCTGCAAATTTACATGCAAGTCAGATTGATGTTGAAGAATTTTAAGCATCCCAGACGGCAGAAGGCAAATCTCAGCTTGACAGGCGCAGAAACGAAGAGTTCTGTTGTTTCGTTTAGTCAACAAACACTTCAAAGGGCTGTCAGGACTATCTTCCATATACAATTTCTCCAAACCTAGTTAGGTTGCTTTCATGGTCTGTGTAAGAACCACGTTCCGTTACCTCTGGGAGCTTCACAAGCTCTGGCAGTTGGAATAATTGGAATGATTTCAAATCACTGGTTTGTGATCGGTTAAGTGTCCTGAATAACTTTTTAGGGGATTAAACAGCCTCGCTCTCCATGGAACGGGGTCATTGTCAGGTCTATTTTAGATTTGTATCCAAAAAATGTCCACGGTTGCACATGCGGCATGAATTTTACAATCTTCTGTTTGCATGCGAGTGCAGTGAAAAATTCATCATAATTAACGCTTTCTTGCGTGTATTTCAGGTGACTTTGGAATGTCAGGGAATTTTTGTATCGCAAATTGCGCCGTAAAGCTTGCATCAGCACGCGTGGACACAAAATGTCAGCAACAATAAATCGATACACTTGATAACTTGCAGCTCAGGTACCCCTGGGAAGTAGATAAGCTGATTAGAATTGAGTTGTTTAGTACATATATTTGCATGTTAATGAGGATAAAGTCTTTTTTTTTTTTGATGGCTCAAACAATAAATGGCAGACACTTGATGCTTACACCATGAGCTGATTAGGTTTTAGAGTTGTTTGCTTCATACAGTTGCCTACTGAGGATGATGGAAATTGGTTATTGTGAATATCACTTTTAACAAATATTCCGTACTTGATACTTGCATCATGGGTATCCCCTGGAAAATGGATAATATGATTACATTTTGAGGTTGTTTGGTGAGTGTATTTGCGTACTAATGAGGATTAAGTGCTTTTTTTTTTTTTTTTTTAACTGCTTTCTTGTGTGTCTAAACTGCCTCTTGTTGACTATAGTTTTCTGCCGATCAGTTCCATGCAGATATTGTATACCGTATTCCTTCGTTTAAGCGCGCGGACCCTAATTAGCGCGCATGGGTTGGTTGTGGGTCCTCTAGGTGGGGTCCCTGGTGCGATTTCCAGCATCCAGGACCATTTCTGGATCAAAACACGCCACCCGGATTGCCCAGATTCTCGCCATTCACAGCAATAGTTGGCATCAAAACATGATCTTAACGGACAGAAAACCAACCTTTTGGTAAAGATATTTCCCAAGAGAGGAGGCGTACAGCAGAACGCTTTTGAGAACGTTTGTTTTTCTGGCATTCGCAGCAACAGCGATAACGGCATTCCACAGTAAGGAGGAATTTGAAACCATGTTTTCCATTTAGCTCGAATGATTTCAGTGGCGACCGTAACATTCAGCAACACGCTCGCCTTGTGTAATGTGTCAAAGCGCATAAACCACAGCGTTTTGATATTGTTACAGTCGCTTGCCAACATTCCAGATAAACTGCATCAAGTTGTGAATTGCCACATGGATTTAGCGGCTTAAAGATGCAACAGTGTTGTAGAGGGGGATCTGGAGTCAGACCTTGCGTAATTGCATGCCAGCACAAAGGATTTAGCCACTAATGCTTTGAGAGAGCACAGGAAAAAAAAAAAAAAAAAAAAAAGAGGATCTGCTGACACATCACAGATGGGCCTCTCACCCACGACTCTCTCTCTCTCTCTCTCTCTCTCTCTCTCTCCCCCGTCTCGTTAGTTTTCATCTGTACCAGGCCGTGGAAATCACACCCACCCCGCTGGCGTTACTAAGCCCCACACCACCACCCGTCCACACACACCTGTTTTTAAGCTTTTGTTTCTGTCGCTTTCAAAGGCAGGGCGACCAGGTCCACGGTGAATTTTCTTCATTTTTCATTCATCCGTTTTTTTAAGATCTGATGTCTAAATCTGCTGCAGTTTATTCAGTGTGCTTATGGTTTCATTAGTTGGCCATCGGAGTCAGGAAATGAACTCAAATCCCCTTCGAGGGCCCGCGTTCTTTAGCTGGATCAGACAGTGTGGTACACAGGGGGCCTGAGGACTCTGTGCCAGAGTAGCTACTTTGATACTACCTCACTGAGCACCAGGCAGACGAACTCACCCTGACCCCTGTTAGATAACGCGCACCTCGCTCTGCAGAGATACAATGTGCACAACATTGTAGTACCATTTTTTTTTTTTTTAAAAGAACACCAAAGACTTGTGTTACCAAGGTCTAGTTGTGAACACCTGGTAGTAACATGAAACACTCACACGATTTCATTGTTGTCCAGGTGACCATACAAGAAAATCCACAGATCTACAAGACTTGAGACCAATCATCCTGTCTGGTCAGCCCATACAAAGGTAAACTATTGCTTAAAATATCTGTTTTATTAAAATTATCAAGGGGCAATCGAAATGCAAAATTATTTTTTGTTTTTGTTTGCATTGTAACAGAAGAAGGGCTTTCAGATACACTCCTGGGATCTTGGAGAGGAACAACGGCCAAGACAGCGAACAAGAGGAAAACGTGGACAGCCCCGTGAGCCCCGTGCCTCCTTACCTCGCAAAGACCAGCAGTTCTGAGTGGAACAGCTCGGACGACCTCGCCGGCCCCTTTTCTGAACAAGAGGAGACGAGCGCCGTTCCCCACAATGACACTTTCTCGCACAATTATCCCCCACGCTTACCCCCCAAGACCTATGTCCACAGTCCGACTGCCTCGTCCGGCATCTACTCCCAACAGTCCAACACAAACGGTGAACCCAGAAGCGGCTTGCCTGCCTTGCCTCACACCACCTTTCGTCGGTGGATTGATACCCCCGCTGAGCACAGGTTCTCATCAGATGCCAGCTCTAAGTCGGGGTCGTCGGACCAGGACCGAAACGATCTGTCCGCCAGCGAGAGCGACGAGAGGTTACCCAGTCCAAACCCTTTACACGACGACGGGACGGACTCCTCCGCTCGGACAGATCGGGTTCTTCCCACCACTTACTTTTCTGTGGATAACTGCATGACTGACACCTACCGCTCCAAATACCACAAAAGGCCCGGCGCCTACGTGATGAGCGACATGACAGCGGAGGACCGTTCTTCGTCAGGAGAGAGTGACGTGGAAGGAACCCCAGTGCCAGACGTTCAGCCACCAGAGCCTTCCAAAAACCGAGCCGAGACAGGTATCTGAAGCTGTCACAGTCCCGCTCAGTACTTACCAGACTTAGACGTTTGTCTTCCTGTGTGCAATTGTTGATTTCAATCTTTTATTTTTGTTTTTGCAGGCTATTCCACGAGTAAGACTGTTGCAAAATGGAACCCAGTTACTCCAAAAGGACTCGATGAGCACGGTTTCCTTTGATTTTTTTTTCTTCTTTTTTTGGGAAAAGAAGCCTGGACTGAACGGCAGTGTTAGCTGCAGTGCACAAGAGTCGCTCCAGTTTCACTCCTGCAGTGACGTGCATTTACTTATGGAGTTGTAACAGTCAAGATAATGAGTCTTAATGCCAAAGAGAGCGCTCCAGCCGTGAGTTACTGCGGTAACGCAGACGAATGTGGCCGCTGGCATTAGCGCTGTGCTGACACAGGCGGTGAAGAATGACAGAGTCTTACAGCTTTGAACCAACTTTGAATTTGCACAGAAGGCAGCGCCAGAACGAAGCGCACTTAAGCCATTTGCTGTCTCCACGTTTTGGACATTTGGACTTCAAATGCCAGTGGACCGACTGCTGAGGAATGTGTCACAAAAAGCCACTTTACCCGCGAGAGATTAAGACTATTTACAATCGAGAAGAACCTAATTCGAGCCGTTTTGTTTCCCCCCCATCACTCCATGGAATGCTGATATTGGTTCAAGCGGTTTTATGGGAATTACCAGATTTCCAGATGTGGACTGCGCTGCTATTTATGCCCAACATTGTGTGTGTTTGGCAACTGATGGGACATGTTGAAGAAAATGCAGACACACTAAACACAGTTGGCTCTGTCACCCCAGCAAGCAATTTGATTAATACGGCTCGTCAGCAGTCACACGTGTCAGCATAACGATGTCTCGAATAAATTCTGTTCCATTCCACAAAGCTGGTAATTCCTGGAAAACCTTTTTTTTTTTTCTCACTGGTTCCATTTATCTCTATTTCAGTGCGTTTCACTGTTTTTCACATAATGTAACTTTAAGCAGAAGAACTCGTTTCCAGTACTAGTCAGAGAATTGGCTTTTAGAGAGTTCAGAAGCTCGTTTTTGCATTTTGGGGTACGGTATTGGCAACGACTGAAAAGTGGTTCCTAAGGGTCTGGCACAGGAACAAAACTCTCGTCTTTTCAGAACCGTGTGGGTGTTGACAGACGGTGCGTGATCGACGACTCCAACACTCCTGTTAGTTCTGTTGCACCTGTACAGTAGGCGTTTGGTAATTTATTTTCATCAACTTTGCATCTAATGTGCCACAAATCTCTGACCGCCGGTGTGCCTGTACGGGGGCTGTAAGGTGACGGGCAAAGATAATGATGTTTATTTGTACATAAGTATCTGACACATTTACTTGAGGAACATTCCTCACGTGCGCACAGTTCCAGCATACCCCCGTGTTTTATGTTTTTGCACTGTATTTCTGGTTTTTAAACTTCTTTTCACACTCCTTAGTGATATTTTTTTCTTTTTGTCTTAAATGAAGTATATTTCTTAAAATCGGCTCAAAGTTTTACAGTAAATCTGCAGTGATAGGACAGACGTGAATGACTTAAGTGTCAACGAGTGATATATATACTGTAGTCCTAGCTTCTTTTTTTTTTTTTTTAGGGAATATTAGCAAACAAATACAGATGTAAAGCTCAGCAGTGTAACCTACTTTGTTTTTAATTGGATTTTTTTTGGGGGGGGGAGGGGATAATATTTTGCATCCTCTACAGAATCTAATGCACAGTGCCTTTTGTGCTTTTCTATGTGAAGACACGATTAAATTGGAGCCATGATTTGTACAATTCATGAATTTTAGAGATTTTATTGTAACATTTTATTTTTATTGTTGATAAATAAAACTTTTATTTAACCATGTCAGTGTGTCAGGCTGTTTTACATTAAAAAAACAAAACTAGACAAAGCTGACTTGTCTTATGATCATTATGCTTATTTTGGAACATTTTAAAATGTTTTGAGATTGACGTTTTGTTTTATAGGAGAGGTGGAATAAATGTTGGGGGGGGAAAAAAAGTGGTGTTTTGGTGCCATCTGCTGTTTCCCTTTAGTACACCTTTTAGAATAGTGATTTTTTTTTTTAAATTTGGGACAAACAGAACATTGGACAATTTATCCAGCTCTGAATACATTGATGTTGAGAATTAGAAACATCACAAAAAAGCATTTGCCATTTCTTAAATGATCGTTCTTTTGGACTTTGTTTTAATTAATGAAATATAAAAGGTAAGTACTTGCAGAAGCTGTGATGGCAGCCATCCTGCTCTGTGTCTGCCTGATCCCCTCAGATCTCAGAAGCAGAGTTGGTCCTGATCAGTACTTGGTTGGGAGAGCGCTTTGGAAGACAAGGGGCTGTGTTTTTCCATCCATGTAAAATTGGAATTGTGTCAGGAAGGGCATCCGGTGTAAAACTTGTGCCAGATCCCAGTGCAGATCTGTAGTCTTATCTGCTGTGGTGACGGCGAGCAGCTGAAAGACTAAACGACTGCAGAAGCTCTGATGACGACCGAATGACAGCTTAAAGATTTAAGCGTCACTTATTTCTGGGAACTTGACTCAGATACCAGGCTCACCTGTCAGAACTGGCCAAGTTGTCTTTGTTCCCTTTTTCTCTATTCTGGTTAACATTGCAATTGTCACCCAAAATACAACATGTGAATAATTGATCACCATGAGCTCGATTATGGTGATGAGTCTCCTGTAACGCTTAATCTCTCTTCTATTGATGAATCTGAGCAAAATAAAAATGTTCATGCTTTCATCCTCAAGAGGGAAGCAGAGGACTTTATAACCGAGGTTGTAATTGGAATTTGGGTGGAACAGACACATCATCCTGCAGTGGTCTCAATGAAAACAATATATATACATAAGCAAGGATCTTCCAGAGACTTGAATGAAATGAAGGCCTGCTCATTGAAGACGAGCGCGTAACCCGTGGGGATCCACGGGTTCTAGAATGGGTAGTGTTTATAAAATGGGGAGCTGACTTTTTTTCAAAAGTTGGTCATAAATTATTAAGTTTCTATAATGGGTTATAACTGAAATTAAAGAGAGAGTTTTGTGGATAATCATTTATTATTTCATATTTAGATCAGTTGTGAACTTTTCAGCAGTGTTTGTTGAACTTTACAGTTAGGTTTGTGGATTACGATGACTTCTGTGATTGACTTGGCTAACCTCACAACAACAGTTAGCCAAGTCAATAGTTTTTACTAAAATAAGTAATTTCTCAAAAAAATAATGGTCCTATCAACTTATGGTTTTTGCGACGTTCTTCCTTGATCAAAAATACATAAATATGGGAAACGGCAAGGGTAAGCTCTCTCCAGTTTTTGCGTGATCGATGAGACAGACAGACGTCCATCAGAGGCCACTTCGGTTTTATAATATAGATGAATTTTTACAACAATAAACATATGTTTTGAACATTAGCTACATAATAAACCACACGCAGAACAACTGTGATTATGTTGACTTTTAGAAAGTGACTGATGCCGAAAGATGGAAGGAACAAGCAACACAGAGAAGTGCATGTGAATGAGTGGGTTCAACATGATCCTGCACACTACAAAAAAAACTGCTAAAATACAAGAAATAAACACTGAATTTGAGGAGAAAATATCTTGATATACTGAAAGTGAAATTATGTCCATGCAGCAAGATAATTTTACTTGACAAGAAATCTTAAAATACGTTGGTTCCAGTCTAGTAATAAGAAGGCACTGATAAGTGTTCCAAGGTTTGAAATAAGTAGAACATGCTTGTTTTTAGATCAATTAACTTGAGATTAGATTTGCTACAGCAAAAAAAAAAAAAGTTGATTTATTTGCAGATATTTTGTGTAGTTCACTTATTAAAGTGAACTACACAAAATATCTGCAAATAAATCGTTTTTTTTAAATGCTTAATTTTAGCAAACTGATAAATGGGACAAAGATGACTTCATGCTGAGACTCATTGTGTTAAAGTCCAACCACATTAAGCAATTATGACCCGCTTGTGACTTGAATCCACAATCTCCAGCTCCAGAGGCTGATGCCTTATCCATTAAGCCACAGTATCCTGCTGGTTTGTGTACCAATTGTGGGACCATTTCTCGATCGAGCATATGTGCACCTTGAACTAAGTCGGGGTATAGTGGATAAAATCTTGAAATAAGATCAAAAAGACTAGCATTCTCGATTAGATTACTATACATGTACTTGAAAATTAAATTCAGTTTCATTTATATTTAGAATGCGAGATCATAACTCATTGCAAAGTGTTAACCATGAATAAGGTCTACTCTACCCACCCCATGAGCAAACACATTGGCAACAGTGGTAAAAATAATTTTTGTTACCTCACAAGAAGACACCTCAAGCAGACCAGACTCGGTGGGATGGTTTTCTATGATGGCCTTTGTCTCGAGACGGAACAGAAAGCCCAGAACAAAATACTTAGAACAGGAAAGTTGTAACTGAGAGAACCAAATACAGCTCATTGTGCGCAGTGGTGGTAAAACATAAATCAGTGCACATCGATGAAATGTAGAGTCCAAGAGAATCAATCCACAGAGTCTGTGTGCGTCAATGCAGGACGTGCGTCTTTTGGACAGGAGATATCCAGAACTCGTGAAGTAATAAGTCCTATACATCAGGCGGGTGCTTATCCGCCCTGATACCGTAGCACGAAGCGGATGAGAGTTGACAACTCCCCCTTGGATGGGACACTACTCTATCACAGATTACAGCTGGGTGGTCTGGGACAATACAGATAAAGTTTCTTGTCCAGGGACACAGGTAGAACCTAGAATTGGACCCTGGTCTATGTATTTGTGGTTCAATTGCTTTCCCACAGGTCTACAAAAATAGTGGACTTGGTAAGCGACTTGGTAAGACATCTAATGCTGGTGCGTGGCAAGTCAGAAGACTAATTTAAGAATGTGCATTATGGATTTAGACATATTTTGAACATTACTAAATTAATACACAGTGTGTAGAAGAGCCGTAATTGTCACGTGGACAAAATGTTGTCCACAAAGTGACGGAGACGAAAGAGCAGGCCAGAGGCAGGAGGGATGTGCATGTGAATGAGTGGATTCAACACCAACATCTAATAAAATGAATTAAAACTGCCTCTCTGCATCTCCATCCATTATTATTCATCATGACTTCCTCTCAACAGGAAGAAACCTCCAGCAGAACGAGACTCGACAAAGAGGCGATCTGCTGCGACCGGTTGGGTCACTTCAATCGTTCACCAGAAGAAAAAAGCGGTAAATGCATACCATGTAATGCACTCTGTGTTCTGCCTTTCAGTCCTCTGCTCATCACCGCGTGGCACATCTATCCCAGTTGGCGAAATCTTCGCTGTCTCCTGGAGTATGCGTGAGAGTGTCTTTTCTCCGCCATCCGTCAGAGCGGGCCTCGGCCTGTCAGCGTGGGCTCCTCCTCTGCAGCTGCCGTACTTCATTAGGAGCCATCAGCCAAGCTCAGTGCTCCGCTGTCAGAGTCGGGCTTCTGTTTTCCCCGTTTCTCCTCCCCGTGCTCCTGCTCTCTTTCTGTCTCTGTCTCTTTCTCACAAACGGTCCCTGGAGCTCGCTCACATCCTTCATCCTCATATGATTTCTCACACTGTCAGCTCGCTCGCTCGTTCTTTTCTTGCTAAAAAAAAAATTTCCCCTGCCCTCGCTTTGCACCGTCTCTTCTCGCTCTCGGTTTCAGCAGACCCTTTTTTTTTCTCCTCATAATTCCGTTCGGCATAATCTGAAACCGTTCCGTGTCTCGGAATTAAGTACAGTATGTTCAGTGGCACACCGCCATCATCATCATGATTTTCCCCCTCACACAGCATATCATTTTGTGGGTAGTATTCGCTTTTAAATGTATTTATTAAAGTACATTTACAGCAGAAAATGTGTAATGTTACATTTGGTGCAGCTATATGCAAAAGCCTTTAAAAGCGTCAGGAAATATTGGCTACAAATATTTGCACTACTTTGTGCCATGGCTGTTGTATTGTCATTGCGATTATATGTGACTGTTAGAATGATTAAAGTATTTAATAAAATCACTACGTGATAGTTACTCAGTGAACACACATTAGCATAACACATTATTGGCCTAGACTCATTTTAAAGCAGCTACATGCTACTTAGCCAAGCTAGCACAGAGAGAGACATTGTCGTTCCTAGCCAAAGCTAGCTAGCATGGATAAAATGAACAAATACAAGAAGGGAATGGATTTGTACAATCCTGTATTTCTTTTCACAACTCATTACATCATGATCTGTTTTTGGAAGTTTATACTTTGATAGGGCAGGATTATCACATTACATGTAGCTTAGCTAGCTGATAGCATTTTGGACATTGTCCGCCTCCATCTGAAGACACTTGAATAAAAAGTGTAAAATATGCGTGAGCAAAATATAAAAAAGAGAGAAAATCAAATAGTCTCTGATATGGGGTCACCGAATAACCAAATTAGTTAAGCACAAGTAAATTTTAGTGTCATTCAATACCATAAATCAATGACATTGATTTATGGTATTGAATGACATTGAGTTTCTCAAGCAAACTACATTTTTTAAACTTTAATTTACATTGGAATTCACATTTATGCTCTTGTTCCTTGTTGCTGTTGCACATTATTTGCGCACACGTTTTCAAATGGGTGTCTTACTGCTACTGTTGTTGCTAACTTATTGTTAGCGGTTAAAGCGCTTATTGGTTTAGCACCCAGTTATTTATCTGAGCTTTAACATTTTATGAGCGAACAGGCAATTTGCGGTCTGTGCAAAATAGATACGGAGCTGTGTTTAAGGTGACCGTGCCATTATAAAGACAAGACTCTGCTACAATTTCCCCAAGGAGACGTTTTATAAGTTAGCGTTTTATTTCATAGCATTTTATTTCATTGCTTTGATATTTTTCTCATTTATTGTATCTGTTCGGGCATTTTATCTTGTATTTTACATGACTGATTTTATGTTGTGTAAAGCTTATGTGGTTGTAATTGTTGTTATAATAAGTTCCATAAATAAACCTATCTATCTATCTATATGATTTGGTGCAGAAGTTATAAGAAACTAGAACGGCACTCGGAGAGCGCAGACCCCGCCAGCGCTACGTATCCTGGGACCTACAATTATCCTGGATCGTAATCCGGGCGTGGATCTAGAATGCACTGATATACTTGGATTATCAAACGCTTAATAGCATTCCCTTTTGTTAACATATTGTGGATAATCCAACTTTCAGTGAAACCCATTCAATAATTAAATTGCTTTAAAGGGAATATGGATGACGGGTCCATTATTTAATTAGAAGAAATGAACAAAAAAAATCATTCAATAATAACGAAATTATATTCAAAACGTGCTTCTGTACATGAACATTACACTGTTGTCTTGAAAATTAAAAACAAAACCATTTGTAATGAAAAAATGTATTGTTGAATTTCAAAACTTATATTGGCATCTAGC
>OMMV01194204.1:0-11362 GCA_900302635.1 Chatrabus melanurus
GCCATCTTGGATTCAAAGATGGCCGCCATGTTAGACGTATTTTCTTATAACTTCGACACCAAATCAGATAGAAATGTGAATTCAGCTGATAACCCCTCTTTGGAGGTTCAGTGAGATATCTGCCATATTGGAATTCCATATGGCCGCCATCTGTTGAACTGCTTGTACCCCAATGTTAATTACTTGCAAACCACACCGTATGATTTTCACGCAGTCTTTTATGTGGTTCTTGATTCAGGCCTGGTTTTCATAGCACTGTGCATCACAGGCACACAGGGAGGTGCATTGGAGGTTTGCATTGTAATATTTGCAGTTTCCTTTGCAGGTTTTCTTGCACTTGCAGCTTAGGAGCTCGTAGCGAGCCTTAGAGGCCTCGGGACGTGAGGTCCACACCACTGCCCACATACCACCATCCTTTTCCCCAACCCCCAATCAGCTGGTGTGGGAACAACTGGGTTGGAAACTAGGGACTGACTCCCAGATATGACCTGCTTTGAAATGCAGCTCTCTTTGTGCGCTCCAACAGGGCCGCTGCTGTTGGAGGGATATTCTCCATCCGAAAGCACATTTCTATCTGCTTTAGTTTATGGTGGCCATATTAAAATCCAAGATGGTTATGGAAGTTAACGTGCAAGTAGCTGGACTGTTAAGTTGACGACGTGATAATAACGCCAATACAAACAAAGCAGCAGACTGCGAGTTATGCTGCTCTTGTGTTTTTGTGTCTCTCAGCATGCGTCACATGTTTCGTTGGTCTGATTGGCTGTAGGTTTATCCAGTTGTGTCCAGAGGAATGTTGGTCTGTGCCGCTGGTAACGCCACATAGTGAGAATTTATCTGGCTATGCCAGGCTGGGTGTCATGTGCGCTCTGAATGCTCTTGTAGTTGTTTTAAATCACTTTTTTTTTTATTGATTTGTGAAGCGATTTAAGCTGAATGCCATGTGTGAAAGGTGTTATATTATTATTCTAATTAATAAAAAAATTTAAATTCCATTTTAAAAAAATGAAATGAAAATTAAATTAAAAGTATTGCTGTAATACATGAACTATGACTCTCCTTTACAAATCATCAGCAGTGGCTCAGGGCTCCTTTTTAATTTGACAATTTCAATTTCTAATTTAAATGTATTTTGTGCCCATTTTAGAAAACCACAGCAGTAGCAAAAATGCACTCGGGGTGAGAAAGACGTTTCTCCTCAGCACCTATATCAGGATCCTGTTGAGCGCGCCGAGTCATTTTCATCACATATGCAAATTTCCTGTTTGATTTTTAGTATAATTTTCAGATATAGTTAGGAAGCGAAGGCAGCGATGAATCAGAGCCTTTCTTCACTTCTGGCTGTGTGGTGTGTTCGGGTGTCGTCCGAACACAGGCTATAATGCAGGTGTGCACTGAGGCGCTGCTACTGACGAACTCCACGGATGACAAAAACAGGAAACCAATGCAAACACGTCGCGTTTGCTCCCAGTCTCACCTTTGACCCTGTCACTCTTGTAGAGGTTAATCTCCCCCTCGGCCTGGGCAGTGTAAGAGCGAACCACCACAAAATGCCTCCCAGGGACGGCGCTGTACAGCTTCCTCCTGGTTCCTACAGCCTCGCCGTGACTGCCGGGACTGAGGGAGAAAACACAGCAGTTAGAAAGGAAACGTGGAGCACACCTGCAGGGTGCAGACACAAAAACAGGATTCAACAACCCGACTGGCGGCATCGATTGTATTGCTTCAACATTTTTGAACTGTTTTTATGAATCTAATTTCCCAGTATTCCAGAAATTGAATCATAAAGGTGTCAAAAGGAGCTGCAGGTACACTGAATCAGTCCATGACGATGCTGTGATTTGGTGTTTGCTGTAAATCGTCATTAAAGTTTCCATGTAAGTGCACAAAGGCCGGATGGGGAAAAAAAAGAATTCTAACTGCTGTCTTCTGTCAGGTGGTGGAGGTATGTACTCTGTGAGTGCCCATCTAGTAATAGAGGGCTCCTAAAAATCAGCTCAATGTCAGCCTGATATAGTTAGAACAATCTTTGGCTCATTAGATAGCGATTATACATAAGATGTTACATCACAAAAATGTTTCTGTATCTTGAAATGTAGGCAGGTTATTTGGGAGTCATTTTGATGTTTTTGTGGATGTTTTTCATTAAGATTTCTTTGTCAGATAATTTCACCACTTTTTGGTTTCTTCAATAGTTGGATGCTGGGTTTTTTTCTCGTGTGTGCATTGGTATGGTTTCTCCCTGTGTGTGCATCTGTCTGGTGTCTCCTGTTTGTCTTTATACTCCTGCCTCTTGTTTGTAATCACACCCCTGTCTCTGTTTAGTCATTATTTATCACAGTATATCAGCTCCTTGTCTTTTTTCAGATTATTTTTGTTTGTTTGTAGGTGTAGCAGTTTGTTGTAGTCACATCAAATCTTTGTACCATGTTTCATCTCTGCATCATGTCTATTCTTTAAGCTATGTCTCGATCAACAAGTATCGATGCCACACCAGTATCCTCCCAGTTTCAGTTCTATAGCTAGTTTCCCCTTCATGATAACTGTAAGGGGGTTGAATCTTTTTTTTAAATTTATAACTCACCAGTTTAAGACATTTGAAGCCATAAAGCTATGAATGATTAGGGGTGGGGTTGCAAAGCATGCCTTGCCCACGCTCCACCTCTTTACCCATTTATGGGTTAGCCAGGACTTAGGGTTAGGGTGTCACCCAGAGCCGCACTGTTTGAGCTTCAAAACCGCTCTTCAGAAAACCTATGGCTGACGTCTCTGAGGGTTTTTGGCATCTTCACTTCTTCCCACCTCAAGCCTCCATGCCATGGCAGATGTCCAGGCTACACTACACCACTGCAGGTATTCACACCCCATCAAGTGTCCTCTCTATGTCAAGTATTCACACCATGTCTCCACATAAAGTCCCCACAGTACGTCCACATCACGTCACTAATACGCCGAGTCCAAACGCTCCGTCACCACGTCTCCTCTCCCAGAACTGTCACGTTCCTCTTTCATGAATCCACCCACCAGCTGGGCCACGTGTTGGTTCCTGCATTTAGTTTCAGTTCCTTGTTTGACCACAACAGACAAATTCTGAGGTGAAGATTAGAGGTTAAAGGTCAACATGACTGCACATTACCTGCTTTAAAATAGCACACCCAGTTAAAAAAGTTAAAAAAGATAGCATTAGGAGTTTCTCCGAGCTGGCTGCAGAGTCATTTATAAGCCGTTTATCGGCGTTTCTTCCAACCTGAACTCACTCACTGTATCGCAAAACCAAAATGATCCTGAGCAGATATTCAGTCACATGTCCTCCTTTAACAAGTGGAGCAGAGGAGCATGCGCCCTGACCTACAGAGCTGCAGTGGCTTCTGGGTAGAAGGCACAAAGAAAGACGATGTGTTTAAAAAGCATCTGAGAAATAAATGCAAAGAGAAAAAACAAAAAAACAAGCAGTAATTTCAAACAGTAACTGTGACAAACACAAGAGACAGGAAGGCAGACGGTGCACGAGTGATAATGTAGCGCCACTTAGTGGTCAATCTTCATCATAACACTTACCACACAGACTATAAATGTGGAGCAAATACAAGCGGAGATTTTATTCTAAATTAATACTACAGCAGGAAGACTGAGAGTGAGCTCATCCAACCTGCTTCAATCTTTGATCAACTATAAACTAAAGACAAAGAACACAAAAGAAAAAATCATCTGCTGCTGTAGAATTTGTTCCGACTGAAAAAAAACAAAAACCCTGCAGGTACCCAAACAGCTGGTACAGGGAAATAACTAGAAGTGCACTCAGAGAGCGCACACACAAGAAGCTTCCTCCAACGGACACGGGCACAGTTACAATTCTTTGATCTCCATCTAATCTTTGTGATGTCATAAAACAGGAATGTTAAAGAAAGAAGTAAAAGGAAAAGGATTTCACACAGATCCAGATGACCGCCAAAATTTTATCAACTCTTCCCTGAAACAAGTGTAATCTTGCCACAAAATGTGTCGATAATCAATCAAACACTTTTTGGAAATAATTCAAACACATTTTGAGGCAATCACACAACCTCCGTCCTCCTTGGTCGCTTGCAGAAGTAAATAACTAGAATTTACTCAGAGAGTGTGGAACTGTTTTTGGTTTAGTTAACCAAAGACTCTAGAATTCGACATAAAGTTTTAATTTTCAATTCTAAATTCCAGAGTTCTAACCAAAAAACATGCAAAGGTTTGGTTTGTGGCAGAGAAACTAACCAAATAATGCCAGTTTTCAGAGCACATACATACAGATCAGGATCAACTTCAAACTCCAATTAACTTCCTGCTAACAAACAACAGAAAACATCCTTAGTGGAGGTTAAAATAAACACTGGATTTAAAGACAGAATAAAATGTGAAAAATCAGCAAATGTTGGTGAGTGGAGCTTAGAAAATATGAATCAGCAAAAGTAATTTGTCACATTTGAAATCTGAACAAAAAAGATTTGAATATATCTTAAATATATGTTTGAAATATACAATGAGAAGCAATAAAAGCTTCAAAATTTAATGAACTCTTTCCTGACCATCAGAATACTGCTCCAGAAAAGTCAATCAACTCTTTCCTGACTCATGGAATACCATTCCAGAAAATTTAATCAACTCTTTCCTGACCCATGGAATACCATTCCAGAAAATTTAATCAACTCTTTCCTGACTCATGGAATACCATTCCAGAAAATTTAATCAACTCTTTCCTGACTCATGGAATACCATTCCAGAAAATTTAATGAACTCTTTCCTGACCCATGGAATACCATTCCAGAAAATTTAATCAACTCTTTCCTGACTCATGGAATACCATTCCAGAAAATTTAATCAACTCTTTCCTGACTCATGGAATACCATTCCAGAAAATTTAATCAACTCTTTCCTGACTCATGGAATACCATTCCAGAAAATTTAATCAACTCTTTCCTGACCCATGGAATACCATTCCAGAAAATTTAATGAACTCTTTCCTGACTCATGGAATACTGCTCCAGAAAATTTAATCAACTCTTTCCTGACTCACGGAATACCATTCCAGAAAATTTAATGAACTTTTTCCTGACCCAGAGAATACCATTCCACAACATTTAATCAAAATCAGTCATTTATTTATTTTTGCTGTGTCCACAGACAAATAGAAAGGTGGGGGTGACGACATCATTAGTTAGTTATCAGAATTAATGAAATACTTGAATGTCTGTCTGTTAACCCTTTATTTAATGACACAGAAACAGTTAAAATAAGTCAGGGAGACAAAACCAGGAAAAACTCGGAAACTGAACAGATTAAAGAGAGAATGAAATGATGGCAGGAGAGAGAGAGGAAGAAATGTTTTTTCCCCCCTCGTAAATGGGTCACCTTGTCCTGTAGTCTGCGCTCCTCGTCCAACCTTCACGGGCCTTCAGAGATCTAACCCCATTCAGCACCAAGTGAGACTGATCACATCTTTTCCGAAGCAAAACTATGGACAAGGAGCGTCGTTCTTCACCATTCAAAGATCAAATTAAAAATAAAAAAAAAACGCTACTGATGCCGTCTTTGATGGACTAAAAAACAAAAATCACGGCCTGGTTTAGAAATGAGCCTTTTTTATTCCATATAACAGCTCAGCCTCCTTCAGACTGGCTGTTATGGACAATTACATAGAATCTGAATACATTTTCCAACCCTCAGCTTTCATCAAACTGCAGTTTACATTTTTGAAGTGACGTCACTTAAACACTCTCACTGATTTCATGTCGGATATCACAGACGTCAAATGAAAAAAACAGAACTTTGAAAGTCCAACAATAAAACAGAGCAACTTTAAAAACTGTGAATAAGACAGTAAGACAGAGGATGATGGTGGCAGATACCGTTATGATGTCATGACTCGCGTCACGCCCGCGTGCTATTCCGTAGAATGTACAATTGGACATTTTATTAGGCACACCTTCCTACATTAAAGTCCTTCGCTTGTATTTATTTTGTGTGTGACTTTGGCACCTTGATAACGAATTAACGGCTGCAGATGACACGTGCGGTTGGAGATTCCGTCTCCAGATGGCTTCCTGTTCCTGTTTTTGCCGTTGTGAGTCCAAGAACGCTTGGAGGTTGGATGCAAGGAATTTCAACTGGGAAATTCAGATTCACTGTGGATGGAATTCAGCACAAGCTGCTTTGGAGTCACAAAAGGCTGAATTCGGCCCACGGATCAGCAGGACATAGAGAAACTGTCAGCCATATTTTGTCTTTTTTTTCTTTTTTTTGGGGCAATTACACAGGTGGTTTTGAGGTGCTAATTAGAGAGTGTTGATTCACACCAGCTGTGCATAATGTGTGCTATTATTGGATGATCACCCGACATACGTAGAGCGAGAGAGAGAGGTACAGCATAGATACAAGGGGCGCCACGGTGGCTTAGTGGTTTGCACTGTTGCCTCACAGCCAGAAGGTCCCAGGTTTGCTTCCGACCTGCATGTTCTCCCCGTGTTTGCGTGGGTTCCCTCCGGGTGCTCCGGCTTCCTCCCACTTCCAAAGGCATGCAGGTTCGGTGAACTGGTGACTCTAAATTGACCGTAGGTGTGAATGTGTTTGTCTGTCTATATGTGCCACCCCTGGAATAGACTGCCAGCCTGTCCGGGGTGTACGCCGCCTCTCGCCCAATGACTGCTGGGATAGGCTCCAGCCCCCCTGTGACCCTTAACTGGAATAAGCAGGTTTAAAAAATGGATGGATGGAGTATAGATACAGTATTTTATAAGCCTGACTGTCCTCTGTGTATTCTGCATCCCTCAGTCCTGCTGCAGGAATGTCATATATGACATAAAAAAAAAGAAACAATCGAATCTAGGCTGTAGTCTCCTTTGAGCCTTCAGGTAAACTGTAGATGAAATTTCGCATCTCTTTTGGAAGAAATTCCTTCTCTGTTCCACTCCCCCATGAAGCTGTATATATAAAAAGCCGCACTACGCACAGTTTTTCCAATCACAGCCGCAGAAGCCTGTAACTCTTTCAGAGTTCTTGAGCGTTTTGGAAAAACCTAGTAAGTAAGAAAACAGTAAAGTTGAGAAAACAGCAAAAAACACGCCACCAGTTTCAAGCTGTTTTGCTTTTTTTTTTTTTTGCTTCACTAATACCTTCTGGGTCCCTCCATAGATTCTGGAAACGTCAGAATATCCAACTTTGGCTTCAAAAAGTCAACCAAAGTTCAAAGTTGCCAGGTTTTGGCTGAATAAGTGAATCAGTTCTCAGAACTTGCTCGGTCCTGCCGCTTCAACATCTATGAAACCATAAATGTTTTCTTATGTCATAAGATAAGGTAAAACCTAGTAAGTGTAAAAAATGATCTTAACTCAATTAAAATAAAAAATCGACTTACTAGGTTTTTCCAAAAGACTCAAGAGTTGTCGTGGGTGTCTTTGTGGCTTCCCTCACTAGTTTCCTTCTTGCACAGCCACTCAGTTTTTGAGAACTGGCTTCTCCAGATAGATTTAATACCGTTTGTATTTCTTAGTGTTTGATGGAAATGAAGTCAATTTTCACGTATTCATCCCCTGATTTCTCTCAAGAAAACTGGCTGTAAAAGTGACAATAGTACTGATATTTGGTCCAAAGTTACAACTTTGGTCTGATTTGTGGTGGTTTTTCTCTGGCTGTAGCGATTTTGGCTCATCAGAAAAATAGGACATTAATGATGTTATTGCCTTCTATTCCCCCCCCCCACCCCCCATATAAAAGGAATGGGCGGCACGTGAAAGTGACCTTTTGTATAAAAGCAGCCAGGCGGTTGTCTATGACATCATTACTTCAGAATTGCACTCCTTTGTGCCCGCGGCTCTTTTTTGGTTAAATGGTCACCGTAAGATATTCAATTCAATATATTTATGTCGTGCCAAATCATAACACAAGTCATCCCAAAGCAAAGGTCCTGACCTTACACACTCCATCAAGCATGCACATTGGTGACAGTGGTAAAGAGTTTACAGGAGGAAACCTCATGCAGACCAGACTCAGTGAGGTCAGAAGTCACAACACAAGACTAACAGAACATGCAGTACCATAACAGAAATGCTGCAACTGAGACAACCAAATATGTGTCGTTGTGCACAATAGAGGGATAATATAATTGGATACACAACAAGAAGATGTAGATCGGAGTCCTGGAGAGACAGAGTACATACATTCTGTGTACGGTTCAGGATCTCAATCATTCGGATAGGAGACATCCAGACGTTCACTCCACACCAACTGGACCTCCCAAGACATCCTGGTACCCATCCAAGTGAGACCTCCTCAGTTCTAATGACTTTCTAGATAGTCTGAGTGCGAGTGTGCAGCAGGTTGATCTGTAGGATAGGAGTTGGACTACTAATATACAGACCGGGGTTTGATTCCAGGTGTGTGCTTCAGGGCTACCCGTCTGTGTCCTTGGACGAGACACTTCATCTGCACCGTCCCAGTCCACCCAGCTGTAAATGGGTACCACCGTTGGCTGGGGAAGTAACCTGTGATGGACTGTTGTCTCATCCAGGGGGACTCATGGACTCTCGTCTGCTTTATGTTACGGTACCCGGGGATAAGGACGGCCCAATGGACCTGTGTAGGTGATATGGAGGTTATGTTGGGCAGGGGTTGGTTTAGCCATGAAGTAAATAAGTTTCTGTTATAGTTATATCTATGGAGATATAACTTGAGATTACTTGCGTGAGGCGTCTCACTGTGGGGAATGATCCCCAGCATTATCCTCAGAAGCCTATAGCTCATTACTTTAGCCACTGTTGGCTAGCAGCAGTGATTTTTTCACGTCAAAGCGGAACGTCAAAGCCTCCACAAAAAGGCTGACAGAGCGTTACTCGTCATTCAAGATAAGCACATTTCCCCCCCCCCCCTCACTTCACGACAGGAAGGTGGTCTGGTGAGGGACCTCATTCGTGTTATCAGAGAACAAGGGTTACAGAATAAGTAACCTCAATTTTTTATTTCAAACATTTGCAGATTCTCTTACTGCCAGATAAGCTTATCTCATGACTGACTGCCAACAACGGTGGCCAGCGCTCAGGGCGGGCCAACGCTCAGGCCAGTGCGGCGCATTAAAGGCACAGTGACTAAGACATGACAAAGGTTGAGGGTGTAGCCCAGCTCGCCGCGGCACATATCCCCTCCATAGTAACACCGCTAATCAGGTCTCGGGACGTAGACGCGTCCCTGGTGGAATGAGCACCAGTCGTCCTGCAGCACGACGAGGCTAAGAGCGCCCCCTGCTGCTGAGGTAGCAGCTCTCGTGAGACGCATCCCCAATCCGTGAAGACCCCTCAGCCCATCCCACGACTCACCACCAGGTGCGGCGGTCACCTGCTTCTGAAAGTCAGCGGAGTAAGTGAAGAAACATTCACTTGATGTGTTTTTTTCCCCAGCCAGTATTGGCTCCACAGCCTTGAGGGGAGTGTTGGATGAGAGACTCCCAGCGGTTCCACAGTGAGTAGTCTGTAAATTGCTTTCACCATCATTTCCACACGGCTGAAGGTGGACTCCCTGTGGACTGTAATAATGAAGGGGAATGGCTTCTCCCAGGGGCGTTTGACATCATGCATCCACACAGGGAAGACAACACCAGTTTGTTGATTGCGGTCCGCTTGGGAAGCCACCTGCCTACATCCATGTGAAATGGATGTCTTCACAGTCGGAATGAGTCACGGAATAAACAGCTTCTCAGCCGCTCGTTTTGTCACATCCAGGAGCTCCACACTGCAGGGCTGCACCCGTACCGCCATCAGAACCATCAATTTTTGTTTTGGGAATAGACCTTTTTGCAAATAGGCTAAATTGACCCACAATGCATTGCTTCGTAACCTTTCGTGAGATTTCGGGCGACAGAAGCACTTCCGGTAGCGTGTGGATTCTGTGTCACAGCGCCGGGAAAAATAGCCAATATTTCTACGTGTGTTACGAGCGCGGTAGTTTTTTTTCCACGTGCGTTATCGCCACATTCTTTAACTGCGGATGATCGTGAAGAATTCCAGGAAAATGACGGAGCCACGACTGAAAAAAAAAAAACGACGATGAAGAGAGTTTGAGCTTCTCGCCGAGAAAGCGTTCCAATTTTATCCTGTTTTGGAAAAACGTGACAAAAGACGGCGAGTGACGACAGTGGACGGCCCTTTTTGCGATCTCAACGGGAAAGCCGTGCTCTGGAGACGGGATTAGCGACGTCTCTGCTTACGCGACAAGAAACACAAATGTGATGATGGCTACCGTATGTTTACTGAACGTCACGTTGAACTTGTGGAACTTGGAAATATCGAAGGGAGGACAACGACTTTGTTTCCATACGGAGCCGCGTGAAGCCGGAGAAGCGGCAGGCAGCAGGACGATATTCTGTGTGTTCCACCACCGGAGGAAGAAAATCGGCGGGAATGCGGTTGTGTTGCAGGGTATTTATTATATTTAATTTAGTTTGTCCTCGTCTTATCTGGTTCAGACGTATTTGATGCGTTTTTTAATGTGGAAGTACGGATGTCTCTCAACCTCGGCCAAAAAGGGCAAAACGATTCATGCGCCCCCTACAGTGGCTCATAAATAACGATATGCGGTAGGGTCTATTGGTCCAGAGGGGGCAAATGGGCATTGTCTTCCTCATCAGAAATAATAATGAAGAAGAGGATGATGATGAAGAAGAAGAAATAGTAGTAGTAGTACTAGCAGTGTAGTATCTATATATTAAAATGCTAATTCCTGAGGTTTCTTGCCACAACTCCTCCGCCGCTATTCTCCGTCTCGCCCTGGCCTATGTGCCATTCTACGCAGTCATACCGGCTCTGTACATGGAAGCATGGAAACGCATCAAAATGTGTCTAAGTGTGCAACGACAGCGAAAAATCCGTGAAAATATTTGAAGAATTCAGCTGCAAAACCCTCTAAGTTCAAAACCACAATTTTTTAGTTGAGACCAACTAAAAAAAAGCACTTAGACTGCTTAGGTAACTATCAGTGTGCAAAATATTAAAGAATTTGAACATTTATTTATGGAAATCTGGATTTTCCAACATCCATCCATCCATTCTCAATACCCGCTTAATCCAATTAAGGGTCACGGGGAGCTGGAGCCTATCCCAGCAGTCATCGGGCGAGAGGCGGGGTACACCCCGGACAGGTCGCCAGTCCATCGCAGGGCCACACATAGACAGACAAACACATTCGCACCTACGGTCAATTTAGAGTCACCAGTTCACCTAACCTGCATGTCTTTGGAAGTGGGAGGAAACCGGAGTGCCCGGAGGAAACCCACGCAAACACGGGGAGAACATGCAAACCCATTTTAATTTGCATTTTCCTCCATTTAACAAAAACGGACTTAGAG
>OMMV01194228.1:0-14268 GCA_900302635.1 Chatrabus melanurus
CCACCAATTCCTTAATCCAGATCAGATCCAGATGAAAGTTGGTCTGATTGAGTTGAGGGTCTGCTCCTGCACATACATACCACATTCAATTCCAATGAGTTTTGACAGAGATATGATGTTTTTAAAATTTTTGCCCATTATAAGAGATAGGGATTTTTGTGACGTCATCAGTGTGTAGATTCTTACCAAAATCTAATGGGAACATCCTTGGGTGATCACCTACCCATCATAAAAAAATCATGTTGATCTCTCAAAAACTGTAGACAGGAAACTGTTCACAGACAAAGAAACAAACAAACCAACAAACTCACGCGGATGAAAACATAACCTCCTTCGTGGAGATAATTACTAAAAATATCTTCAAAAATCTAAAGCTAATCATATAGGTGAGAATAAAATCTACTCATTTGCCATGCATATTGATCATGACAATGCTATAATGCCAGAAAACTACCATAGATGCAATGCTATCACACATTTTCCATAACTAGGGATGCATAGCTACTGAAAAATCACCACCACATTTAATCCCTCAAAATGAGACTGAGCAACCCTCTGGCTCAAGGACTATGAAGGCATCAGCCAGAAAGCTGAAGGTTTACATTAAATTTTTGCTTTAAGTTTACTTGAAATATGTGTTTGTTAAGTTAAAATATTTTTTTTCTAATAATACAAGTTCATTTAGTTTGATGAACTTAATGTTTTTTGCTCTAACTTGATGCAATGTTGTGGAACCTGGTGACGAAATAAGTTTAATTAAAGTCAATGTTTAGATTTTTTGAGTGCAAAGTGCATGCAAACCTATGGCCTCAACTACCGTATACAGCGTACACACATTCAAATGTATTGATTTTGCACATTGAATGCTGCAGGCAGCGACTCATGAGGCAGGTTACAACCTTAATCAGTGAGCCACTCAATATGACAGTATATTCAATTCAGCTCACACAGAGGAGCAAGCACAATAATGAAGATTTAACATTCTTGTTTTAATTTCCCAGTATGATGACAAGTCTCTTGTATGCAATCCTGTATGTAATCCTGTAGAATGCAGTTCTATCGCCGCTAAACAGTGGTAATGAGAACCGTTGGCACAGAAGTGCAATCAGTTTGTAATATATGGTATAATATAAATTGCACAAATTGAATAACACCTGTGCCAGGAAGTGCTGGTCGTACTGACTTAATTTTGTTGTAAAATTATTCACAAAATACAAGTTTCTATAGGTTCTAATGTAAAGGCTCATTTGTGCTCCATTACTTTACGTAAATCTGTATGTGCCTTTCAAACGGTGTAATCGTCATTATCCACATACTTCCATACGTCTTTTATGTTGGCACGAATGTTTAAAAAAAAATCCACTAGAGGGCACTGTAAACCCTCTTGACAGTTTCAGACAACATCATATATGGCAATTGTCGAAGAAGGCGTACTAATGTTTCTATCGCAAAGGAAACAAAACCATAGGCAGCAGTGTAGATAGAGGTGGTCTGTGCGGCCATTAAATACTTCACAACAACATTATATATGTAAAACCCTTGTCAAAATATTCCAGTATTGTTAAGTGTCTTCATCGTGTCCTTTTGCTTAAGGTGCAGTCACACTATGACGTCTACCCCAGCGTGTGGTGAATGCAGGGCAAAGTTGAGAAAATTGGCCAAACCTCAGCAAAACTCACGTTACCGGAGTTTGGTAGCGAACCTCAAACTACGTTGGCCCAAAAGTCTAAGTGTGACTGCACCTTTATGCCCCTATCTCATAGAGAAAGGACTGTTTGGCAACTGTGACGACTGACGTTTTAAACAACTTTGTGACGAATTTGAAATTTTTGGCGACCGCTTTTTCTACTGACCACTGTGGAGCGACTCCTTGGCAATATTGTGTGCGGTGCATGTGCGCGACTCCCATTCTCTGTCGCGCGTGCGCTCGCAGCATTGTTACTGCACATATGTTATGGAGATACTTATCGTATTAAGTAATTATTGACTTGCAACTATTGGAATATTTATTGATTTGTGTACAGGGGATGATGAACTGATCCCGCTGCGTGTCTCTGTGTGTGTGCGCGCTGTGCGTGCGGGATGCCGGTGTCTTTTTTGGCTGGTCTTCACATTTTTCATCCACTTGCCAAGGGGTCGCATGTTATTTTTTCTAGACGAATTAAAAAGAAGTGTGTGCGACCGGGAAGAGGTCCGCTGCAGACTCCCGGGCAACTAAACAGACAAATTTGGGAGTATACACAGACAAGTCACCGAAAATGAGTGGTCACTCGTTCGCCACCAGGGTTTTCAGCGTGTTGACTGACGGTGACATGAGCAACTACGAACGAACTACAAGCTTACAGAATATTTTCAGACTCCATTGCCACTCACTGGGTCACAAGCCCGGTGAGATAGGGGCTTTAGGGTTGTGTCTCCCTTGAACTTTGGCTAAACTGCCCCCATGATTTCTGGTGGTGCTGCTCTGTTTCGTCCTTATCTGTAAGCTTTCAGAAAACGGACACAAACACGGATGAAATGTGCGCAGAGTGCGGAGAGAAGGCTCCATCCGTATCCATATCCATATTTAACGTTGAGCATAAATGAGCCTTAACTCTTCACCACAAACTGAAACTCTATCATGGTAATGGCAAGTCAAGTCCAGGAGCATGCGCTGGTGTCGCGCGTCACTGCATCCACTATACCACGGAACTGCCTTGGGTCCTGGATGGCAATCACCAAAGCAGACAACCGATGCATCCAATGGCCAAACACAACAAAATCTTCCCATGACTCATATATAAGTAACCACTGAGGCTGGAGAGCAGATCTTGTCCTTACATTACTCAGTTACTGTGTACCGTCTGCATATCGGGGTGTGCAGCACTTGAGCTGCTGGATGATGCTCATTGCTCATGTCAGCATTTGTGTAGCAGAGAGTAGTTTTTTGGCAGCAGGCAATACCAGGTTTTCTGAGCTGAGCAACATACTTGGACGAACAAAATCTGTGCTTTAGCATACAGATCAATAGCACCACTATGCAAACTCACGTCTGATCAAAAACAGGGTTAAGAGTCCTCTTCATGGAGCTGGTCTTCCTTCGCCCGGTGCGACTCTTGTCAGGCAGTAGATAGAGGCGGATGAAGGGATCTGAGCCATCTTTGGTGAAGGCTATCAAATTACTGAGGACACGCGGGACAGAACAGATTCAGTCACATGTTGTTGGAGAACACTGTGTGCATTCATTCTTAAATGTTAGCAGGAAAGTGAACTGTGTACTAAAGAAGCGTCACTTTCAAATAAGACCCGTGCTGTGTGCAGTTGTGAACCTTACCGGCAGGCGTGCACCACCACAATGAGCTTGTTCCTCTGTGAGCTGTGTCGAACAGTCAGTTGAATCTCACCCAACGGATACTGGCTGGGGGCTGAGCCACTATCACAAAAAAAAAAAAAAAAAAAAACCCACCAGAATGCGTCAGCGCCACTTTCACACACTGCATATATATGGTGGAATATTTGTAGGCAGATAACATACTGCATTTATAAATATGAACATTCAAAATCAAGAGAATTGTATCAGAGATCAGCATTTGAGAGTAATAATAAGGGGGGAAAAAATCAAAGCAGTAAAATAAATTAAAAAACTGGGAGCAATACATCAACGGGCAATAAAAACTACAGGGGAGAACTGATATAAAATGAGATAGCTGATATTTACTTTTGCAGCTGACGCAACCTTTGCTGTAGCTCCACGGTGGCGAAGGGGAGGGAGATATCCGAGGTCAGGCTGGGTGTGGACTCCCTATGGGGCAGGTGTTTCTGGGAGTTGGAGATGCAGGTACTCAGGTTGGAGGTGCTCATTGAGTACGGCTCACCGTCCCGGTGTTGGAGAGTGAGCGTGGAAGCCTCTGTGGCTGGTGGAGGGGTGGGCGGCATCAGCAGGGATTCTGGAGCCGACAGTCTCTTGGAGGCAGTCTGCTGGGTCACACCGGCCTTCCTGACTTGGACGGATGAAGGCTGGTCAGATGAACACTGCTTCTCCAGGCACAGGATCTACAGCAGGATGAGAGAATGTTCCTTTGAAAAGCTAAAGTTGTGGCCTGTTATAGTTTGGGCCGTACAAATATGTACACGCATCAAGATGGCATCAAGATGAGGAGTATCACTTGCATTGTGAGCACCAGCACATGCTCCAAGACCTGACCTGATCAATATGGTGGAGTTTATTTGACTTTTTAGAGTATCCTGGTCTTATTTGTTATTTATTGTTTCCGTAATTGGCTGTTTAGTGTTTTAGGATTTTATCACATTGTACGGTTTAAGTTTTATTGATTGTTTTGTCACGTTTTGTGTCAAAGATGTTGCTTTCGTCTTCACTGCTACGCTGTGACGAATGTTTCCATCTTGCCCAAAAAAAAAGTTAGAGTTGGGAAAGCAGGTGGCGGAGTTTTTGGACTCAGTGGTGACAATCGGCCTGGACTCTGTTGTGGCTGATCATGAGCTAGCGGACATGCCACGGCGAGAACCGGCATGCCCAAGAATCATGGATCCATGGCTACATGGAGAGCTCCACACCTCATTGGGTTGCTGAGTGGACGAGTGCAGACAAGGGGCTGAACATCACTCTCCTTCCTTTTTGGGTATCCAGCTATCAAACTGCTTTAACAACTTGGATAAAGAGGATTTCGCTCCACTAGATGTCTGATGGCTTGATGTATTGTCCATGCCCCCTGGACCATATAGGAGGAGAGGAGTATAAGAGGAGTTTGGTGAATGAATTATGGACCTACTTGGTGATTTCAACATACATCTTATGAAGCCTGCTGATCCTTTATGCATAGTTTTTATGTCAGTGTTGGACACTTTCAGCCTACAGCAGTTTGGCAGCGTCCCACTCACTGCAGTGGAAACAGCCTGGACTTGATCTTAGCTTAGACCAGTGTTTCTCAATCCTGGTCCTCGGGACCCAAAGTACTGCACATTTTCCATTTTCATTTTATGAATGTCAAAACAATAATGTTATGCACTCATTATACTGGGTCAACAGCCTTAACAGAACTCAATGCTAGATTATCTAAGATCTTTAAATGACTCTCTGGACAGGTTTGATCGGTGGATAGTCTGATTGATAATCGTAATGAAGCATTTGTAGGTCTACTGGACTTGGTTGAACGTGTCAGGACTAGGAGATGCGACTGCGTGCAAAAAGAAATTTGCTGATCTTCTGAGGACTTGTGAGGTCTTAGGCATAAGTGCAGGAGATTGGAGTGCAGATGGTCCCACTCAAGGCTGGAGGGAGCCTACTGTATAATGTATGAATGCTTGGCTGATTATAAACCTGCTCTGTCAGCTGCAAAGGCAGTTTATTATTCCAAATGAATTAATATAAATAAGCATAATCCAAAATTATTGTTTGATACTGTGGAAAAACTTACTCCACTGCACCAGCTGTTCAAATATTTTAGCCTATGGGGTTTTTTTTGGTTTGTTTGTTTTCATTAGAATTGTTGAATTAAATAGTAGAGGACATACCTTAGCCTTCTTTAGCTATATTAGGAAATCCTTCAGTATTATTATGATTAGGGACTAAGGATGGGCATTGATGAGATTTATCAATATCGATGCCATTATCGATTCTTTTTGTTAGTCTGATTCTTTATTGATTCCCTTATCGATTCATGATCAATTTTCTGAGTAGAAACATGTAGGCCTACACAGGGTTTCCGTGTCAATGCAGCTGAATTTCTTGTTGGCAGACAACAAGTTTGACGTCGTGACACGTGACTTTTTACAATGTGGAACTTTCAAAAAAACATCCCAGCATTGACAAGAGGAATTGATAACATTTGAGGCATACTATGCCGATGGATTGAAAAATTTAGAACTGGAATTCAATAGGAACTGTTCCTTGATACCCATCCCTATTTGGGACTTGGACTCAAAATTTTTGTCTGAATTTGACAGTATTGCTCTGCAGACCTTCTTCAAGATTATGATGGTTATGAAATGTACAGTACAACTTGTTTTCATGACCAATTGCTAACCAGGCTTATTAAAGATTTGTGGTCATTATTGGAACTCATTATGCTGAATGTTAATTTATCTCTCACCAATGGAATTATTCCTCGGGTCAGGTCAGGTCTGGGCTCCTGCTCTGGTGCCATTCATTGCGGCACTGCACTACAAAACTGCCTTTGGTCCTGGATGGCAACCACTCAGGCAGACAACTGGTCCATCCCCACTTCTCGAAAGTAACCATCTATCTGCTGCAGGCAGGTGAAACGTGGGCAACCCCTTGGCCTTTTCCGCCGCTGGGGTCCTCAACACTCAGGCACCTGCGTGCTGGATTTTGCCTAAAGAAATACGCCACATGACCAAAATATCATAACTGACACTCCCTCATGATGCAAGTGATATTCCTCAGCTTAGTCTCCCTAAGTAGCCATTAATTTGACACAAAGTCATTCCAGTGGTACCCAAGGATCCTCCAAAGAGACGTGGTACCAAAGCCATCCAGTCATTGCCTTAGGTCACTGGTTAGTGTTCAAGTCTCACAACCATAGAGTAAGTAAGACAAGACGCACCAGTACCCTAAAGACTTGGACCTTTGTTCTCCTGCAAAGATATCGGCGTCGCCAAACACCTCATGACTCCATAAGCTCCTCCCAAACACCTCTCAATCTCAAAGGCCAAGGACCCAGTGACATGAATGTCACTGCCGAGGTAAGTGAATGTCTCTACAAGGTTGACAGTTTCAACACAAACAGATACATTTCTGATGGATGAGTCCAGGAAGACTTCCCAGGAGAGTTGGGTACTCAGAGATGCACAGGGCAGAGTAGCTGTAGTCCAACCCCCACCAGAGCACAAATTAATATGAACTTTTCACACTACACAACCACTTGTGGTACGTAATATTACATTCGTCTCCATGATAGAGACTTCCCTTGACTCTTTCCTGTGGCAGACAACAAAGCTTGATCTGAGGAGAGGTTGTTAAATCCATTTTCTTCTTTGTTTCAGCAATGCAGTCTGTCCCTCGGGTGAAACAACATTAAAAATACTCATTATTTTCTTACATTCTCTGGCTTCAGCAGATCACTTAATTCCACTTTTTACACTGTTAACAATTACAGACTTTCTTCTGTGTTCCCCCTGACAGGGGATGTCATTCTCCAATTACTGAAGTTCCTCTGCAAAAAATAAAATATCCCTCGTCGGTGTCCCCGATCCCAGTGTGCTGATCGGACACCTCTGACATGTATGGGTGGGGCACATAGGCTTATTTGGTATTTTTGGAGTGTTATTTATGGTAATTCACTCTTCTCACTCACACGAGGAAGTCAGCAGGTTTACACATATAATTTACCCAATTATCTGGTTTTATGAGGTTTTCATGAAGCTGGCGTGGCATGTTCGTACGAGCCCGTCGTACTACAAAAGGCATGATAAATTTAAGAGAAGGTTGCGAAAATGTTGTTGCATGAGGCCCATTGTTTTAACACGACTAAAGCTGATAAAAAGTGAACTTATCCTTTAAGCAATCCACTCTGAAAAAAAGGCCATTTAAATCTGTTGCTGTGAAGCATTTCAGGTTAAACATAAAGACGGCAAATTTACAAATAATAAAAAGCGCTATACGGTATAAATAACATTTTCTTGCCTTGTGAATTTTTTTTAAAAGCATTGTTGTCAAATGGATCTTTATTGTGCTGTGCGGAGCGGCGCTCTATAAAAGCTGTTTGCAAAGACAAAAAGGTCGCTGCTTTAATGTGACCTTATTACCATTTCCCTCTTAGACTATCCACCGGTTATGACTATATAATTATGTGGCTTGCAATCCAATACAGAAGGCTATTTCAGAGCAACTCAATATTTTCATTTGGCTGCAGTCGTTTTTATTTGGTCAGGTATGATTCAGTATGCTATGATGCAGTTTGGGCCAGTGTCATAACGGGCAATACAATTTGTGTGTTTGTTCTATTTATTATTTATTGTCAGCACCGTGGTGCAAGACGTTAACACAGCTGCCTCCAACAGAGCAAAGCAGGCGGCTCTGTGGGATCGGAGATGGACTACCCATGTATAGACCGGGGTTCAATTCCAGGTGTGTGCTTCAGGCTGTCTGCGTCCTTGGACAAGACACTTCATCTGCACTATCTTCTTGAGGTTCCTTCCTATAATGCACAGAGGGAGTTTTTCCTCACCACTGTCGCCAAAGTGCTGGCTTATATGGTGGGTATAAGGTCTAGACCTTGCTCATGTTTGTGTGACTTATGTTGTGATTTAGCACTGTATAAATAAATTTAATTTGACTGAATTCTACATACTGTATGCCAAATCCTACATTATTAAAAACAACTACAAATCTGCATGAAATCATCGTCATTGAATAATTCATCTTGACCTGGTGGACAGGAATATATTTGCATAAGGCTCATGGTTTGTGTTACAGGTCTTAAAAATGTGATCCACTGCCAGAAATATAAGCAGGGTTAGGGTCAGGTCCTACTTTTAATTCCTACTCAATTCCCCAAGTGTGTACAAATAAATGATGCAGACACTCAAAGTGTTGAACATTCACACACTGATGTCAGTGTGCTGCCATGCAAGGAGCTCAACTGCACACAGGGAGCAACTTAGCGATTAAGGACCTTGCTCAAAGGTACCTTAGGCTCCTATCACACTGGGCTGAGACAGCTCGAGACCAGTTGGAGACACAAAATTGTGAGAAAATAGGCGAATAGCGACAAGGTCGCACTTGGACTCACACGGAATTGGGAATTGCAAAACATTTGCGAATGCCCCCAGCGATATTCTGCGACATTCAAAATGTGCCTGGATTTCGAGTGAATGTCACGCGGCATTCGTGGGAGTTTCAAGTGACATTCGCACACCATGAATGAACAAATGAATGACTGAATGAATGATGTGGGAATGTCGCTGGACACTTGTGCAAATGTCATGCAACACCTGAACGACATTTATGCTTGTCAATTGAGACATCGGAACGATGTTTCCCATATTATGTATGTATGAAATACATAATATGGAATATGTATGTATTATGTAGTATACATGTAGGAGCCATGATGTGAGAACATAATTTAATATAAATTTGATGCATAATTTCATGTCATGATGTTAAAAAAAAATTCATGTTGGATGCAATATGATTCTTCCCACAATACGTGCAGACGGTGGCTTTAATGTGCGCTGCGAAGCAGGAACAGGAGGACATACTTTTCTACCGTGTGAAGGACTGTAATTTGGACTTTATTTTTCCATTACACATTTTAAGCTGGAATACACCTCCTGTCAGTCACGTCAGAAGCCTGCAGTTCATGCGTGGATTATTTTGATGTCCAGACGGAACGTCGTTTAGTGTCACCTGTCTGACAGCCCAAGAGGTGACAGCCCCCCACTAAAATGTAAGTGATTATTATACATTTATGTTATTACTATGCATGTATGTTAGTACTGTTATTCCCGAACATCAGTTATTATTTCATAAAATACAGTGTGGACATTTCTTGTATTTGTGAGGGGTTTTAAGGGACTCTGATGCCGGCATCTTCACAGGGGGGCTGGACTGTACCATATGCGACACAAATGGAGAACGATTCGGGTCGGGTTTTAGACGGGTTTGCGCCACTGCGACTCCTTTGGGAGCATTTTGACAGTGAATATGTTGCGCGCAGTTTTTGGATATGTTCAAAATTCCAGCGACACAAGAGCGAGGCTCTGCGACTCACGTGAGGAAATCGAGAACCCCCGTGGATGTTTCAAGACATTTTGGGGAATGCCATTCACAATTTGTCGCCACCACTCGCAGCCCAGTGTGATAGGGGCCTTACTGGCAGGGAATCGAAACGAGGACTCTCTAGTGACAAGGCCGTCTGTCTAAACCTATTTACTTGCAGTTTGTCGTACCAATGGTCACTTATCAACCTTAGTAGAAGCGACACGCCCATGTTGGCCTAAAAGTCACCAAACAATCATCTAACTTTAATCAAACTAGCAACTAGTAATAGGAATTTTACAGCATTTGCTTCGAATATTTCTAGTATTATCAGTCTCACATTTTGAATAATTGCTTTGAACCACACTAAACTGACAAAAAAGTCACAACCTACTAACCATATTACAATTATCATACTGTAATCTGAGAAACGTTTGTCTGCCCAAAACAAGGGGAGCCTATGGGGTCTATAGAGCTCCTCTTGACAAAGCAAAGGTGTCTGGCACAACAAGGCATTCAGACCACAATCCTGCTTGCTTAAACTGCCGGACAGGACAGGGGGAGGAAAAAAAAAAGAAAAAAAAAAAGAAACGTTTGTCTGCCCATCTGTTTGTTCCCCTACTCCTCACAGGTTATTGGCCCCAGTTCCACCAAACTTGATATGTGGATGAAGGTCGAGCCTATTATTGCCCTTAGAAGGTTTGTTTTGGTAAAGGTCATTGGGGTCAATGGTCAAAATTTAGATTTTTTTTTTTCTTCCTTCAGTCCAGTGTCCACCAAACATTGCACACATATGTAGGAGGGTTCTGGAATTCACCAGGCGAGAACAAATTTGCTAAATAGACTGTATTTACATAGTGCTTTCACAAAACAGATGCTTAAAGTGTTTTACATTCACCCATCAATGTCAGGGTGGTGGCGGCATGCAAGGAGCTCAACTGCACTGGGTCAAGATCATTGGGATCAAAGGTCAGAATTTAAATTTTTCACTCCGATTTGTACACAAACATGGCACACATATGTAGGTGCGTTCTGGAACTGCCCAGGCAAGGACAAATTTACCAAAGGTCAATCATTGGGGTCAAAATTTAAGTTTTTCACTCCGATTTGCACCAAACATGGTACACATATGGAGGTGGGTTCTGGAATTCGCCAGGCGAGAACAAATTTGCTAAATAGACTGTATTTACATAGTGCTTTCACAAAACAGATGCTTAAAGTGTTTTACATTCACCCATCAATGTCAGGGTGGTGGCGGCATGCAAGGAGCTCAACTGCACACCAAGAGCAACTTGGGGACCTTTGCGATTTTCCAGTCTGGCGGGGATTTGAACTGAGGATCCTTTGGTCATAAACCCACTGCATAATCTCTTGACCATCACCTCCCCAGTCAAAGGTAATCACTGGAGTCAAGGTGAATGGAGTCAAATGTCAAAATTTAAGATTTTCACTCCGATGTTCACCAAATTTGGCACACTTATGTAGGTGGGTTCTGGAATTGCCCAGGCAAGGTCAAATTTACCAAAGGTCAATCAATGTGGCCTGTTTCTTGGCCGACTCCTCCCAGGTCCTTTTGCTGATTTCTACCAAACTTGGTATGTCAATGAAGGTTGACCCCAGAATTGCCCTTAAAGAATTAATTCTGGCAAAAGTCAAGGTCAAGGAATTTGATATTCAACCTGATTTGGACCAAATTTGGCACACACTTAGGTCGATTCCAGAATTGCCCAGGCAAGGTCACCCAGTGGGTCAATTATATGGGTAAAGGTCAAGGTCATTGGGGTCAAATGCCATAGCCCTTACTGTCTTCAGGCCCACAGGTACTATTACCTAGTTTTTATAATTTGAAAACTGAAAATGTCATTTTGGGAACGTAATAACTTGAATTTGATTTAATATCTAATTCTAATTGGACAGTTATTAAATTATTGTCCCCCGCCGGGGCGACGGGGGAATATAGAACTGCTGTCCGTGCATGTGTGTGCGCGCGTGCATCTGGGTGAAATGCAGTACTCGCAATAACTCTTGATAGGTTCAGTGCACGGCCACCAAATTTGTATCACAGATGCATCCCATGGAGGTCTTGGATTAGTTCGATGATGAGTGACCTTGACCTACTCTCCAAGGTCACAGAGCAAAAAACCCCAAAAATAACAGTCCTCGCAATAACTTCCCATACATTCACTGCACGGCCATGATGTGACTGGGACACAAGGCCTTCAGGCCAATATCCCATTTTTTAAATTTGAAGTCGAAATCCATTCTGTGAATTCTGGCTCAATCCCGATTTAAATTTCAATTCACCTCAGAATTACCTCTAACCCTGCATGTAAGAGTTTTGAATTTTTCATCAACGCACACATCCAAACATAAATGCAATGACAGCAATAAAGGCTGTGAATAATTTGAATGAATAATTTTCTGTTTGCTGCTGACAATGCAATACTTGCACCACACCGCCCGCTAATGTTCTCACGGTCCTACAAGGTTTGAGTCAGCAGATCTGAAGCATATGCTGTGGTTTCTTCAGCTGAACACTCCAGTGCATGCACGAGCAGCGAGAAGTGTTGCAGTCCATTTTTACCCTCAGGGCCATCTTCAGTTTGATGGTGGAGCTGGGTCCGGAGTTCTTGAGCGGAAAGCACTGCGTCAGCGTCATGTCCTCCTCCGCCAAAAGGCCACTCAAAGGCACTGCCAAATTCCCCAGGGTGCATTTGTGCTTATCATCTTTTACCTGTGCGTGAGGAAAGATGACCTGCATTAGCACCGTGCAGCAACTACCACCACTTCATGTGTAAATCAGATCAAAAATATAGAGGTAACATTATAAATGAGCTGTGTTACCTCCACTTCCAGCTCCTGCCTCCTGGGATTGTGAACAAGGAATGAAAAGGCTTCTTCCCACATGGGCTCATTGGTTTTATAGCGGATCTTTATGGGTAGACAGGCAGTCGAATGTTAGTTATTAACTGAACTTTCATTGATCTAGTTCATTGAAAACACAATGATTTTGCTCTAAATCATAATACCGTGATACTAATACTGTGGGAATGACACAATAAATTATATTGTGAAATTATATTTTTATTTTCACACATATTGTTTTTATATATATATCTCTTGAGTTTGTACCTATTTTTTACCTCCATTAGTTTACATCATACTTTCTTCTGCGTCTGTTGGTTGGTTTGATTTTCACCAGGATTATTCTATATATTATCATATGGCTGTTTTTGTATCGGCCCTTATATCTGCCCGAGGCTGTCCAGAGGATGCCAAGGGCAGATACAATCAAGGGCCAATACAAAACAGCCATATGATAACGAGTTTATCATTAATATATTGGCCCCGTATATCGTTGGACTTAGGTAAAACTCCAAATTTGAAGGGTGCAGACTGTACGATATAACAGAGTCGTGTGACAGACTCAGAATGAAACATCATCACGTTATCATAACTGAAGAGGAAGCTTGTATTTGCCGACATGCCACACAAAATCTGTCACAACAGAGACGATAAAACTCATTTATCATAGCAGATTAGACAGACTATAAGTTTGTGGTGAGGGTGACTATTTGTTTAGAAACAAAGTGCGTGCGATTTTTTTTTTTTAATGAAAGGAGTGGGCTGAAGCGTTTCTGCTCCACACCTCTCCTGCGCTTTTCTGCCAGAAAAAAAAACATTGCGTCATTTCATACTGCATTTCGAGACGTGGGTCGTAGAATTTCAAACATCGTCTGATATTTTTCCCAGGTCATCTTTGGTCGCAACAGTGTGACAGCGGCCGTCCATGAACCTGTCGTCACATAGCACCACGTGAGACCACCGTTTCAGAGCCATGGCCAAAGATAACGCCACATTTCTTTCAAGATGCTAATCTTACATCTGGGACAGCCGAAAATCACACAGTGTAATACAGCAAGACAACGTTGTGTCCGTCATTCTACAGCCAATCACCACTGAGGACGCACCAAAGATCTGTATCTCCCCTTGGTCAGTCTTTCTGTAGCCAATCACATTTGAGGATGCGCTGAAACGCTGTATCTGCCCTAGGGAAGATATAGACCAAGTTTCATGAAACGTTTGGTGGAGCAGAGGGTCATGAGCAAAGAAAGCACACATTAAATTTTAATACGAGTCTGGATCCAAGGGGTGATGAAAGAAGGGTTTGTTTTTCACTTTTCAATATTGCAAGAAAGAGCATGATTGTCAGCATCTCATAAAATATAACTTGAGCCTAAAAAAAGAAAGTCTGCTAACGTGCAGGTGACCATGGGTTGGAATTGATCTGGCTGAAGGGCCTCTACTGACCGCATCTCTAGTTATTTGTTATTCTTCTAGTTATTTACCCTAGTTATTTATTATTCTAGTTGTTTATTTTATTACTATTGAATACCTTAAATACTTTTATTTTTAGATTTCAGAATATGTAGCTGTACAGTGCTGCTGATTAGTGCTGTTATTCACATTCTGTTACCCAGTGCATCATGGGGAGTTTTCTCTAAAAGTTACAAAAGTGGTAAGTTGTGGGATTTTTGTTTGTTTTA
>OMMV01194237.1:0-14882 GCA_900302635.1 Chatrabus melanurus
GAAAGTTAACCTCCGCTACGACCACGTTGCCTATGCAAGCCTCCGATAGCCTAAGTTACTGGTGCGATTGTCTACTCTGGCTAACGTTTGGGTGCTGCTGCGCCCCGCCTGCTCAGAATCACTGGACAGTGAAGCGTCGACCCCCCCTCTCCCACACGTTGCCACGTTTGGCAAAAGTCCCGCTTGTTCTAATGGCACCCTGGCTAATGCCCGACTCCGCTGGCCTCCGCTAGCACCACATTGTGGAACGCCGAGCTGTGTTGGAGAGATTTTTGCTGACGTTTGGCCAATTTTCTCGACTTTGCCCTGCGTTCACCGAACGCTGGGGTAAATGTTATAGTGAGATTGCACCTTTATCCCCAGATTCCGTAGTGTGAAGCGGATGAGAGTCTATGACTCTCCCTGGATGGGACGCCAGTCCATCACAGGTACCCATTTACAGCTGGGTGGACTGGGACAATGCAGATTGAGTGTCTTGTCCAAGAACACAGACAGGCAGCTTGATACACAGAGCTGGAATCGAATTCTGGTCTATATATTGGTAGTCCAACACCTATCCCACAGAGGCACCCGTTTTGGACAGTATAGAGAAAGTCCAAAATCTTTGACCCTGCATCAACGATGGACAAAAAGAATATTTTGGTTCCTGGTTGCTCCTTTTCTACATAGGCAAGACACCAAACATTGCTTTGGAGTTTGCACTTTGGTGTTCGCTGTCTATCATGTGCATCAGTGAGACATGAGAACCCCCTTCCCCCTGCTGCCATCATTCTTCATTTCCATCAGCTCTGTCTCCAAACTGTAAACAATCCCTCACCTCCCGTCTGTGGCTGCGATCTCTAACCCTGGTGGCCAATGTGAGCTGCAGTCCTACTTATGTGTCTGTGCCCCGGTCGCCTCCCTGGCTCTTTCTGGCTGAGTGGATGCGGTCTCTGAGGGTTTCCTCGGGTGACCGAGCCCAAGCTTCCCCGGATCGTTCGCTCAAGGATGTCGTGCTCACTGCTGGTCTACTGGGAACACTCAGTGGAAATCTGACTGATGGCCTTATTCAACCGTTTTGCCGTGGTCAATGCATCTGTGCCATTGTATTTGCATCAGCAAGCAAAGCTCCGGTGTCAAAGATTTGTTTCACTGAGTTACAGAAGCTAATGATGTGCTGCTTAATTGCACAAACACAAAAAATGTGCATCGTAAAACCTTAGCAAGTTGTGTTCAGTTAACTTAAAACACTACTGTTATTAAATACATGTGCAAATATCTAACATGAATATTAATTACAGTCTTATGTTTGCTTCTTTCATCAAAACTGAACAAATTACAATGTGACCAATATTAAACAAAATATAATACAAAATAATGATTGTGACAGGTACATATTTCTGGCAGCAACATGCCCGGTTATTACGGTATGGATTGCCACCTATAGACACATAGTCTCACAGCTGATAGTATGTACCGTAATAGCCAGGCATGTCTTGCCGCCGGAAATAATGTGTAGCACGATTGGGAATCGAACCCAGGTCTACATATTGGTAGCTCTACTCCTATCCCACTCAGCAATCAGGATCAAAGCTCGGGATCCACCCCTTAATCCGAATTCCTTTGATCATGATAATGGTCAAAAGCAAGATCCAAACCAATATTTGATGAACTCTTCCTTGACCCAAGGTTCACCTCCTCTTGGTCCTGATTTCGTTGATCATGAGCAAGGTTAAAATTCAAAGATCAAAAGCAAGATCCACACCAACATTTAATCAACGCTTCCCAAACTCAAGTTCTACCACCCCTTGATCCTGATCAAGGTCAAAGCTCAAAGATCAAAAGCAAGATCCACACTGAAATTCAACCAACTCTTCCTTGACCCAAGGTCTACCACCCCTTGATCCTGACCCAGGTCAAAGCTCAACGATCAAAAGCAAGATCCACACCAACATTTAATCAACTCTTCCTTGACCCAAGGTCTACCACCCCTTGGTCCTAAATCCTTTGATCACGATCAAGGTCAAAGGTCAAATATCAAAAGCAAGATCCACACCAACATTTCATCAACTCTTCCTTGACCTAAGGTTTACCACCCCTTGATCCTGATCAAAGTCAAAGCGCAAAGATCAAAAGCAAGATCCACACCAATATTTAAGCAACTCATCCTTGACCCAAGGTCTACCACCCCTTGGTCCTAAATCCTTTGATCATAATCAAGGTCAAACGTAAGACCCACACTGGCATTTAATCAACGCTTCCTTGACCCAAGGTCTACCACCCCTTGATCCTGATTCATTTGACCATGACCAGAGGTGGAAAAACCCTGCTAGTCAGTAAAGGTCCTACCACATATTTGTTCCAGCCACCCACTAAACCAGCTGGTTCTAATTAGTTCAACTCTTCAGGTAGGTAAATCAGCTAATTGGTGAAATCACCTGTTTTAGGTGCAGAGGAAGAAGCAATACATGGTAGGATTTTTACTCACTGAAGCCAGGGTTTTCCACCTTTGATCATGACCCAGGTCAAAGCGCAAAGATCAAAAAGATCCAAATCAACATTTAATCAACTTTTCCTTGACCCAAGGTCTACTACCCCCTTGATCCTGATTACTTTGACAATGATGAAGGTCAAAGCTCAAAGGACTAAAGCAAGATCCAAACCAATATTTCACCAACACTTCCTTGACCCAAGGCCTACTAGTCCACCAAATCTCAGTGAAATCTGTTCCCATCCTTTTGAGATGTCAAAGATCAAATATACGTTCAAGCCCTTTATCCAGATCGGCACCAAAATTTCACAGTTTTAGTTGGCTGGCCTAAATTCTTATGTGATAACTGACAATGTTTGCTTCTGAAATGTGGTTCTCAGACGGTAGATTATAAACCACAGTGGCCAAACTACAATCAAGAACATCACACAATATCCGGCCTCATTTTCTGCGTTTTTTTTTTTCCTCCCTGATCTGTGAGCTCATTCGTGCCATCCGGTACAAGAGTGAAACAGAGTTAGACAGTGTGGGCGAGCTGTGAAAAATACATTTCGAAGCAGACGCTGCCTTCCAAGACACTTCAAGGTATCTTACAGCTTCTGGTTTAGTAAGGATAGAATTCATGAAAGGATTATTTTCTGAGAAATGTGAAGGTTTTCAGTTATTTACAGGGAGAACTGAGGTAAGTTAAGAAAAAAATAAAGAAAACCGCCTCTTTTGTCTTCACATTTTCACTGCTGTAACAAGTTCCGAAAATGCTTCTTCCCAGAATGCTGCTTGCTTAAGTTTGAATTATACCGTAAATACAATGTATGATTTTCCGCTTTACTCCCTGCTAATGGTAACCTGTATCCTCTATCATTTTCTCCTTCTCATTGAGTAGAACAGATCACATCGAGGAACGCGCGCTTCAGGTAGAGCGCTGGATAACTGCACTGTCGCGCTACCCATGGCAGGATTGTCAACTTGACTGAAAAGTTAACAATCGATTGAATATTAAGCTAACAGAGTACGACGCAAACTAAAAACTTAACCAACAATAAAACTAACAGAATGTGAAGGTAAGTGAAGAGCTAACTGAATAAAAGTAACTGAATCTAAAGCTAACTGGTTATAAAGCTTTGTTAATGTAAAGTTAAGTGAATCTAAAACTAACTGCATCTAAAACTAAATCTAAAACATATTTTAAAACTAGGGGAATATGAGGTTAACAGAATATAAAGCTAATCTACAATTAACTGAATATAAAGCTAAATGAACCCCAAATTACCCGAATATAAATCAAACTCAATCTAAAACTAAATGACTAATACACACCGAGTTAACTGAACTGAAAACTACTATAAAGGTAACTGAATCTAAAATTAATAGCAATCTAACTGAGTTCAAAACTAAGTGAATATAAAGCTAAATTAATCTAAAACTAACTTTTCTTACGACTGTTGCCATTGTGCTTGCTCAAGGGGTGGGTAAGGTTAGACCTTACCCTTGTGAAGCGCCTTGGTGCGACTATGTTGTGATTTGGTGCTATATAAATAAATTGAATTGAAGCTAAATCTAACTTAATATAAAGCTAACTGAATTTAACATTACCTAAATATAATTCCAGGTAAATCTAAAACCAAATGAATACAAGTCTAAGTTTAAAACTTACTGAACATCAAACTAAATCTAAAACTAACTGAACATAAAGCTAACAGAATCTAATACTAACTGAATATGAAGCTAACTGAATCTAACATTACATAAATATAATTCCATCTAAATCTAAAACTCACTGAATATAAATCTAATTAAATCTAATACTAACTGAATATAAAGCTAACTGAATCGAATATTACCAAAATATAAATCAAAATAAATCTAAAACTAAATGAACATAAATCTAACAATCTAAAATTGATTGAATATCTAACTAAATCTAAAACTGACAGAATATAAAGCCAAATGAATCTAATCTTATGTGATTATAAATCTAACTAACTAACACTAATTGAATATAAATCTCAATAAATCTAAAACTAAATCTAGAACTGACTCATTTAAAGCTAACTGAATCAAATATTACCTGAATATAAATCTAACTAAATCTAAAACTAATTGAATACTAGAAGCAGTGCGTAAAGACCCACAGGTGGGATGTCCCAGGGTGGAAGAATCATGAATCAACCTTTTTTCACAGAAACTAAACAATCTTTTTTTTATTACTTAGTCAATATAAAATAACTTTCATGTGGGGAAAACATCAAGTGTCTATCATAAGTAGTTCCTGAGATATTCAAAAAGAATGTTTCCCAAGCAACCAAATCAACATTGCCTGGAGGACCTTCCAAAGGCCTTTCATATGAGCCAAACATCGACTCTCTATCATAAGTAGTTCCTGAGATATTAAAGAAAGAAGTTTTCCCTAGGAAACATGGTTACCATAGCAACCAAGTTAACAAATCAAGAAAGCCCTTCCAAAAATCTTTCATATGAACTTAACATCAAGTCTCTGTCTTAAAATGGTTGCTGAGATATGACTGAAAGGTCACTTGGCGGGACATCATAACAGACAGACAGACAGACAGACAGACAGACATGGGGTTGGGCTCCCGGTGGAGTACCACTAGGTGGATAGACCATTTCATGGGACATCCCACAATAATTCTAAATCTAAAATTGACTGAATAGCTAACTAAATCCAAAACTAGCTGAATTGAATATTGCCTGAATATACAGCATATCTAACTAAATCTAACTAAATATAAAGCTAACTGAATCAAATATTACCTGAATATAAAGCTACATAAATCTAAAATTAATTGAATATGAATCTAAATAAATGTAATACTGACTAAATATGAAAATAAAGGTAACTTTAATTTAAGCTTAAGTGAATACCTTGAGTCGGAACCGTCGTTTTAACCATTTTTTTACATTCCAACCACAGCCCTTTGCCAGCAGGCATGCTATGCCCTGACCCACTGTTCACCTCCTGCCGGATCCCACCCAGCCTCCATCATTGCATCAGTGCAATTACACCACAGCCAGTGACTGAGGTTAGAGAGAGTTCACTGCTCTGAAGCCTGGCCCCCGGCTCCCCAAAGGACATCGATTCCTCTGACCTGTGTGAGGCTGCTTTTCCTGCGACCGACCAAGGTTCACCAGGCTTCCCGCCGCATGCTCCAGTACGCGTCTAATTTCCCAGGGCTCAGTGCACCGGGCCATTAACACTGAGGCTAAACAGTAGCTGCCTTGGTAAGATCTATAACCAGGCTGGTGGGAGGCCACGGGAGCGGTGACGCACACGAACCTTCTCACGCCCGCTCATGCATGCTGCCGCCTCCCCTTAAACCATCGTTCCCTCTTAATAGGACATTTCGCTGAGTGGATTCAGCTCGTGAGCCGGCAGCACCTGCCTCGCAAAATAAAGCGCTACCTCATATTACAAGGTTGATAATAGTTTACATTTATTGTTTAAAATGATAAAGTGTTAAATACATTAGTGACTACGTAATCATCACACATCACAAAATTTACACCTGAACTCAATTGAAATTCACATTTTAATTGGCATGTTAAATAAATGTCATAGTATTGATTTACTGAAGACTCTTTGCTCAAAAATGTTTGACAATTTTTTTTTTTTTTTACTTTTTCTATTTAGCATTTTATTTGTCTTGATTATAAGTGGTCCAAAATCAAATCACATAGTTTCAGTGTGTGTTTAATTGTATGTTGATTTTTAGTTGAAATAAATTTGTTTCCAATATAGATTGATACAATAAAAATATTTACATTATAATTTATTTATAAAATACTAAAAATATTTGTACTACTTTTGTGTTTAAATAATTTGATTGTATCAAACAATGCATGCGTTCGGTGTACTTTATTTCCATATAGTTATTCAAAAATAATAGTTACAAGATGAATTTATTTGTTTTTATTCACTATATCAGACTTTCATTGGGTTGATAGTTTACGTATATGAAATTTCCTGCCTCTTTAAACAGCATGGAAGATTCCAAAGGATTCTAGAAATTGATGGAATTACTTTTGAAACCTTCTGAATGACTAATTGGCATAATTTGGGGCTCTTTGGTGACCTTTGGCTGTATTTAAAGGCATACCTGAAGAACTTTCAGACTCCTATGGAATTGTCAGAGTGTCTTGGTGGCTTCCCTCACTGATCGCCTTCTTGCACAGTCACAGTTTTTGAGAACTGCCTACTCCAGACAGGTTTACCATACAGTACTATTCTGTTTGCATTTCATAATTATTGATGTAAATTAAGTCCAAAACATACTTAGTGACTTGGAAATGTTAATGTATCCATCCCTTAGGTTGTCTAAAGAAAACTGACTGTAACAATGATTTGTATTAACAATAATCCTTATATTTAGTTTGTCCAATTACTTATAGCCTCTGAAAATGGAAGGACTGTGCAAAAAAATGGCTGTAATTCCTAAATCATGAATGCAATATTTTTTTGTTGAAGCCTTTGAATTACTGCTGAAAGTCTAATCTTCAATCACATCTTGAATGTTTCATTTCAACTCCATGGTGATGGTGTACAGAAGTAAAATTACACAAAAAAAGGGGGTAATTGTTGACGTCCAAATACTTATGGACCCAATTGTATAATTTGTATATATAATGAATAAACTTGTTGCAGCAACTAAAGACACCCTTTAGTATCACACAAGTAAATTATGACTTTTACAGACAGTTTTCTTTTGACAAGTCGGGGGATGAAGACATGAACATTTCCAAGTCACAGAATATGTCTTGGACTTCATTCACATCAATTATTAAGAAATACAAACAGTATGGTACTCTATGGTAAATCTGTCTGGAGTAGGCAGTTCTCAAAAACTGAGTGACTGTGCAAGAAGGAGACGAGTGAGGGAAGCCACCAAGACATTCATAACAACTCTGAAGGAGTTACATTCTTCTCTGGCTGTGATTAGAGAAATTGGGAATAGTGCAGCTTTTGTCTGTTGCATCACCCGTCACAGTGGATTGGAACAGAGAAGGACTTCCATACAAAGAAACGGATCAAATCGATGCTCAAGTCTCCCATGTGCCTTCTGGCAAACTGCAGTTGAACTTTCAAGTCTGCTTTTTAAGAATATTCTTCTCTCTGCCACTCCATCAGGATTTTGTGCAACGATTGGTGCAAAATCCAAAATTTGCACTTTTCCCAGTTTCTCCAATCGCAGCCAGAGAACAATTTAGCTCATTCAGAGCTGTCACAGGTGTCTTTGTGGTTTCCCTCACTTGTCTCCTCCTTGCATTGCAGAGATTGTTGCAGAGATTTGTTTTCGGTTCGAGTTTAAAGAGGATAGTTGTAGAAATTTCAATATAGAGAAGCCTGAATTCTTTTTCTCTTTCAAAATAGCATACCGAAATTAAAATGTGTAAAAGCCAAAGGGTGTGTAGACTTTCTATATCCACTGTATGTCATGTGATTATAATCGTGTACTGGTCATTCCGTGTGTCCAAGAGATCCAGCAAAATCACAGATTGTATATAAGTGTGTGTGTGTGTGTGTGTGTGTGTGTTAACGTGATGCTATGCAATATCTTATTTGCCCCAGATATCATTGCCCAAATATGTTGTGCGTATCAAACCATGCATTGTGACGAACAGAATTGTCTTCGGTATTCATCAGACTGATGAGGGTCTGACGCCGGCATGATACCTCTGCCCAGTCCTCACATCTGTGACAAAGTGGGGACCAACACTGCCTTCAAACAAAAAGCCTATATCCAATCACCATGGAAACGCTGACCCTGACCCAAGTCCTCTACCCCGAGGCCTGGGACACGAGCGCACGATAAGCAGCTTTCCAAACCTCGACTCCGGTCTGGAGTTTGTGTCCCTCCCAGCCCATTCAGTTATGAGGCCAGCTGCCAGAGGCCAATGTGAATCTCATATACAGCAGCCGCTATCAGTCCATCCGTAGGGGCTGCTGCTGCTCAGTTCGGCCAGAGATAGCCGCAACTGCGCGAGCTCATTCCGCCGCCGCTCCCTGCTACGGAGCGCGACAGAATAATCACACCAATAACACTCTCTGGCTCCGTTTCTGCACAGGAGCTCCGAGGAAGGAAATTAAAAGGAACGGCGATAAACATGGCTGCGCGCCGGATCTCACATTGGGCGGTTTGTTTTTTTTGTTTTTTTTTTACCCTTCCCAACTCCTCGAGCTGCCAAAAGACAACAACCAAGGCAATAAGGCTCGCAGCCTGTGGAGGGAATTGTTTTGCCAAAAAAATACATTTGTTGTTTTCAATAACACGGCTGTTTATTTAGAGAGAGAGAGCGAGTCGAGGTCGTCTTCGCCAGCTGGAAAGCGCGTCCTAGGCTCAGCGTAGACACCTCGTTCTGTTACCCAGGGGGTAAAATGAGGAAGGAGTGTGATTAGTATGATGAGTCTGCCTGTGTGGGCTCGCGTCGTGCGGGTCGAACACGGTGCGTACGTCCGTTTCTCTGGCCGATTTCCACGGATGGCGCAACCGTCACCGCCTATATTTAACGGTTGGCGTGATCGCTCGACACTCTGGACCCTCTTAGAGACGGCAGATCACCCTCACAGGAGCTCCGGCCATCTGCGGTCTAAAGCTCCTCTTGCTAATCCGCTGAAAAGGTGCCTTTCCCCGGGGACAGCGGACCAAAGAGAGGTCCCCGTCTGTACGGTACTTTACCGGCCTCGGGGGGGTCAATCCACCAATCCTCCGTGATCCTCAGGATGAGCCAGGGACATATACTGCGCCACGTGGGCGAGTTATTGCCAGTTATCAGTGTTTTCGCAACGAGGGAGCCGGGCACCTTCCCATAATGCTGCACAAATTCGAACATTCTTAAGGCTAATGCTGGGCACGCTGCCATTGCCAGTTGACAGAAGTGTGGAATGTCAGGGAGTGGAGTGTGCTGTTGTGCGAGTAATGGCTCCCCGTTTGTCTCATCTCTGCTACAAATCTCCACCGGTAGGATCACCTGCCCACCACCCGCTCTTACAGTGGCTGTGAGAAGTGGCCCTTTATGCAAGACTGGCTAAAACGGTAGATCCGTGTCGAAAATTTGGTATTTAAATCATATGCAGTCTCATTATAACACTTACAAGGCAAAGACGGATATGGACACAAGGTTATTTAAAGTGACAAAGCTCTCTTTTTTCCCCCCTCTCAGTCACACTAGTTCATCTCCTCTTTTATGCTCTTTCCCCCATAACTGTGGTTCCAGCTAGTTCGCCATTTATTTTGTTGGTCTTTCTCCGTCTTGACTACTTGAGGTCTGGTTTCTCTCTTATGTTTGGACTGCGGGCCGTGGCGCGCTTGGATTGTGCTGGCCTCCGTGTCGTGAGGCCTACCTCTCATTCGCGCCTCGCCCTCAAGCCTGGAGGACGCCCGATTAATTGAAGGCGCGCTTTTGTGAGGACGAACGAGCCCTGCTGCTGGTGCAAACAATGTCTCCTTTTTCGTGGTGTGTCGCTCGTGACTGACTTGTCGAGGCGTACGATAAGAGCCGAGTCTTCAAGGTCGACGAGAAGGAGAGTGCAGGGAGCCAATGCCGTGAACGAGTGAGCCTTGAATGAGGGACCAGCTTAGTAGGTTGGAGGACGGAGTGAAAGCGGAGGCCAACCTATCATCCACTGCTACTTGTGGCTTGTAAATCCCAAACGTGTGAAGCAACGCAAATTCCCCTGAATTGCCAAAGAGGCCCTAATGACCGATTCGCGGTATAAATGGGGGGAAATAACCAAAAGGGAGTTGACTGAGACAAAGCATGTCATTCCTTCAGGAAGGAGTGGGCGAGTTGGTTTGCAAGACGGCAGTGTAAGATGTAACTTGGAAATTTGACCAAACGGAAGCCAAATAAAGTAGTCTCCAGTGAGCAACACTTAATCCTTTAAGCCCGATCGGCCTGCCGAAGGGCCAAAAAACTACAGCCACATTCATCCGCTATAAAACAAGCAACAAAAAACAAAAAAAATGGGGTAATGGTGTTTATTTTCAACTGTTGCTCAACGCTTAGACCCTAATGTTCACAAAACAAGACCGAAAGTGTATTTTAGTGCAAACAATGTTCAGAAATGATTTTTCGGCTCGGGCTTAACAGGTTGAAGAGCCAGAAAAAACGATATCCCGGACGTGGTGTGCCCTGCCTCCTTGAAACTACAGTGGGCATGGGCTCCCCAAAATTAGACAACAGAAGATTGCAAAAATGTTGTCTGGTCTGATGAGTCTTGATTTCTGCCCTGCCCGAAAGATCCACACAAGAATACGCACAACTTAAAGATACAACCTTCAGTTCAGTGGGCAAGAGGGTTTTTTTTTGTTGTCTTCCAAAGAGAAAAGAAAAGAAGACATAAGTCCTGTATAGGTCCTAAGGCCTTGGTACCACTGCATATCCCCATATTCCATAGCATGAAGTGGATGAGGGTCTATGACTCCCCCTGGACGGGGCCCCAACCCATCGCAAACTACTTATCCAGCCAAGGGCGGTACTCATTTCCAGCTGGGGGGAACTGGGACAATGCAGATGAAGTGCCTTGTCCAAGGACACAGACAGGTAGAGTGGCCAGGGATTGGTATTGTAGTCCAACTCCTATCCCACTGCGCCACCTACTCTGCATGATACCAAACGTTTAGCAACCACTGCTCTTGAAATCTTGAAATGGAGTTTCTAAAGCCTAAGTCTAACAGTTGACCAGTAGCTTGTACCATCCCTGCAACAAAACTACCCCCCCACCAATACATCCAACCAACAAGACGAGGGTTCGTTTCTGCCCACAGTCCTTCGAGCAAGGCTGGAGGGTGGAAAACTGGTGTGGGATCATGTCATTATCAGTGCACGCAAATAGAGTCCGACTGGAGACTGGATCGTGTGGATGTGTTGGAACCTCCGGCTGAAACTCCTCGTTGTTTGGTGTGTAAAGCAACACATTACAACTTCAGGACCATCGACCAAAAAAGAACGATGCTGTTCAAAATTTGTTTGAAAGTACAAAAGTCATCAAAATGCATTGTAAAAACTGCAAATCCATTACTTTTTGTAATGCTGTCAGCAATTCAAAGAGAGGCATTTTTCCATAGAAATGACAACTGGAAAGGCAGTTGCAAAAGTGGGAACACGGAGGTGGTTTTAAAAACGCAGTGTAACACAAGGGTGGAAAGTGTTGGCGCTTTGCTGCTTTCATTAGCACTTCTAATTAGCATAAGTACTTCTGCAAACCTGTTCCAGGAAGCCTATCAAAAAAACAGGTTATGGTCCTACATACACAGGGGGGGGTTCAAGATCAAGTGTGGATATGTTTACACACACACACTGATATCGCAACTGCAGCTATTCACTTTGTGTACAATCAACTCCTTTTCTAATTTCACTGAAGCTTGAAATATAGGCAAGTTTTTCCTTTTCACCACGCAATCCATGAATGCATGTTGGACGTATGAATGAACGTATGCGCCCGATGCTGCCTGATATCTTCTTTTCGTGCACCCATAAAGCCACTTTATGGCCGACGAGTGCAGTGGCACCTCCCCGCAGGATTGGACACGTTGACGTCAAGCACTTTCATGTCCAACTGCTGGCAAAACACCTACTCCCGACCTTTAATTTAAATGTGAGCAAGTTGCTCCACCAGTGCAAAGAAGCACACTGTCCGTCAGCAAGGGAACTGAGGGGGACCTGTAAGTCCAATAAGAGAAGTCGAGGTTAAATGGCCACAGGGGCATGCCAGAAGGGAACCAGGCCTTGAAAGTAATGCCCACATGCTCCCGAACCCACCGCCACTGCCGCACAGGTTCAGGAGGTGCCTGTGGGTAAACACCATACAACGGAGCACTGGCATAGCGCAAACAAATCAAGGGTGATAGCGTTCAAGTCATGAAGGGAGGTAAGGTTAGGATAAGTGTGAGATATCTCAGTGACACCCCCCGCCCTGTCCGTTGACCGGGCAGTTGAAAATGGGGAGCCAAAGGTAGGGCACTGGCCAGCGCACGTCAACCGCCAGGCCTCCTTTCCAATATTGCCCAAAGCAAAACATGTTATGTCGATTCTTGTGGCTTTGGGAGGCGTCGGACGGACTCTACGATGTTTGACTTAGGGTATAGAGTTAGAATTTGGTGTGGTGAAAGGTAAGTACTCGTGGTTTTGGATGTTTGATGGATTCCCTCAGCGGAGGCTGAGTAGTAGTTGGCGTTGTGACGCGGACCGATGGCTGGTCTAGAGGGTTAGTGTAAGGGTTAGGGTTATATTTAGCTCTTAAATACTAATGCTTTCTCAGTAAATAAATATGTAAAGCGTCCTCTGTGCTGTTTCACATCCTCAATTACATTCAACAATGAAAACTTTCTCTTCATTGATGTCATTTATGTTTTTCCTTTTTTTTTTTTTGTAAACCCAACTAATCGTGACAGATGCTCCCTCCAGGTGGTCTGCTTCTGCTTCTTCCTGTAACAAGGGAGTTTTCCCCTCGCCATTATCACTGCGTTTGCTTTGGGATAACGTTTGATGCTACTTTGCTTCCCGCCTGTCATCCGCTCGCACCTACAGTTCATGCTAATGTCCTAAAGATAACCTGATCGTGTTCTGTGTGCGCGTCTGGCATTGTACAAGTGCGGGCGTCTTCAACAATCGGGCACCTGCGTGATGAATCGGGCATAATGGCGTGTGTGCACACGCGAGATTACACACGCAAACAAAAGTGTTTGCAGATTCACTCGGCGTTTGTGTCAGTCTCATTTACTGCTTTGCTTTAGCTAATACTCAACCATGAAGGGCATCTCATTAGTGAGCGTGACAATATGTACATCACTCGCATGCTGTTATTAGCACAGCTATTTATGGAAACAAACACAAAAAAAATTGAGGCACATCATTTTACAAAAAAAGGTTATGTCAATGCGTCATGAATGAGTGCTTCTCAATTAAATATTCCCCAATAATAGAAAGCATTGTTGCATAAAAAGCAGGGGGAAAAAAAGGTGTCGTTGTGCTGAACGTTTTATTTATTTTTTATTTGAATTTGACATTTCAAGTTCCCCTTTCTCATGCAATGCATCACATTGGTGGGTTTCAGTTGGGAAATGCGAGGTTTATCACTTAACTTATCTCAGACGTGTCCAAATTTATTCTTTTTTTTTTGATGTTTAAAGGTACTAACTGCACTAATTCCAATTTTTTAAAAGTCTTTCATCTGACCTATAATAATAGTTTTTTACCATTTCAGGTCCAGAGCATACGCTAACGGTGCGATATACATAGATAATCATACTTTTACAGTCGCGCAATTCTTAAAATGCGACCCGCATTTAACGAGGCCGAAGTTTGCCGAAGTCCACGACAATATCGCGAGACTACCGCGATAAAATGTCAATCGATTATAACATACCTGAACGTCCGAAATATCAGAAGCCGATGAAGAATCGTAAGCCCCCTTTAATAACAGCAGAATTGCCGCCACACAAGTGTTTCTGTAAAAGCCAAGGAAGCTCGTGCTGCCCTCTGTACGTCGCCATCTTGATTACGCTGATGACGCTGACCTCGAGCGTTCGGCTTTTTCCGTCACCGGACTTTTGTTTTGATCACGTGGGATAATGAGTGCAATTAAAACGCTGGACAGCGAACAACGAAAGCGCTGGGCAGCTAAAAATAATCGTAAATGACTCGTCTGCCTTAGCGGGACTTATATTAAAAACATTGATTTGACTCACATACATTGCAGTTAGTACCTTTAATTATTTATTGTAATACGTATGCACATGTGCAAGCGTGTGAGACAGTGTGCCGTCTCCGTTCATCTGAATTTCGTGGGTAAAGCCATATCTGGCCAATTGCCATGTGCCAATGAACAGTGGCTGGACCCCAGGGGCCAACATGGTTCCACCTCAATTATTAAAGTCAATTATTTTCCTTTTGTGTTCAGTAACAGGAAATTGGGCAGAAAAGTTACTTTTTTTTTTTTTTAATAGTTACAGATTTCAAGGAAATTCCTAAGCCTCGTTGAAATCTTATTTAACTTTCTGTAGCTCACTTTTAAAACAGCAGGGAATAATAATTATGGATATTAAATAGATATATGGGTGTGCCACTGTATCAGACTCCTCTACTCTCATTTAGGCTTCCTGTACCTAATTTGTACATGGGACACAATGCAGAAATATATTGGAAGTGCCAAAAGTATAAATTTAATATTTGTTCTGAACATTGTTTGATTACAGTGCACCTTAAATGCTCCCAAGCAACTGCAAATTAATCTCAGAATTACAAAAAAAAAAGATACTCAGAGAGAGTGGCGGGCGGCTGCTGGTCTTTCAAACAGGGGAAGCTCCATTTTACGCCTACATCATAAAATTTGTCATTTTATTTATACATAAATTCTGCCTTCCGTTCCTTTTGTAGAAAATGGTCTGTGACCCTG
>OMMV01194242.1:5133-16508 GCA_900302635.1 Chatrabus melanurus
CCAATTTTGATGAAATTTTCAGGATAAGTGGGAAATGGCCCAAGGACCAATCGATTAGATTTTGGTGGTGATCTGGATTATCATGTAAATCTGGGATATTAAAAAAAATAAAGATTTATTGATTGAGTTGGATATTAATCTCTAACAAAATGGTTTATGCTGGCATTATCATTGGGTTCTCAGAAGTCCGTCTGCTGGAAAAGAACATCTCCACATTATGGGGGACTGAACTGCCTTGGCGGAGGTTTGCGCTCTCTGAGTGCTTTCTAGTTTCTACATGTGTCTATGAGAAAGCTGTGCAAGTTTATCCGATTTTGGAAGAGCGTGACCATGAAGGTTCGGAGAGGAAGTGACAGTGGGTGACTACAGCGTACGGCTCCGTTGGCGATCTGAACCGGCTTTTGGATGTTTACTGAGCCTCACGTCGAACTCGGAAGCATCGATAGTCAGGTCTCTTAGTGTCAGGATGTTTACAGAACTGACAAAAGCACCAAACCTGGCACAAAAAAAAAAAAAAAAAAAAAAAAAAAAAAAAACAGTTCATAGTGTTGCTTTCAATATTAGAGTGGGTGCCCAGTGTACATGTTGCAAAATAAAGATGGTTAAATTTTCAATTTAAAAAAAATAAAAATAAATCATAAATTGGGATCCCTGTGGTGCAAACTATAATTTTTTTTATTTTTTATTTTTTATTTTTTTTTTATAAAAATCACCTGGAAAGCTTATTTGTTTTCTTACTTCACCCTATTAGCATTATAGCTAAAGTTTCTATCGGAACATGGTCTTCTAACTGGCCCCCAAAAAAGCCATTTTTGGCATTGCATCAAAATGCTGGAGCCCAGTCTTGCTCCTCCACGAGCAAATATTGTTTGACGGTTTTCGTTAACATAATTCCAAACGTAATAATTGTTGTACATCATCTTCAAAAGGAAGCCCCTCTTCAGCGTGCTAAGCGGTCAGTCTTTCAGGCTGGTATCTGGACTACCAGTGAGCTCCCCCAGCAAGTGGTTCCCATCGCCAGAGCGGTTTTCCAGGACAAGAGAGGGCGATAGATGGCTGCCAAAACGGATAACCATACCGGAAGTCCCGAGAGCGTGCAGGGAGCTCATCAAGTGTTCCTGCAAAGGTGTTTGTGTGAGATGCGAGTGTGCCAAAGTGTCTCTTCAGTGCACACCGCTTTGTAAATGCAAATGTGCCGCCAATTCCTGAAAAGCTGTAATATGGCTCTGTAAGTCTAGGAGGACAGCGTTCAGAGTTTGATATGAACACGCAGACTGGATATGATTCAAGAACGTCATTTACATAATAGTTGGATGTAATCAAATGCCATGACAATTACATGCATTTCATTCTTAAACAAGCTATTTCGAATGCTATGACTCTCTTTATACAGTAAACGCCACAGGGGTTCTTCGTGGTTTGGATTGGCCGGTGGAGACTGGGCACCAGCCCATGTAAGGCTAAAGTGACTCTAAAAGAAATGTAAATAATAAAATGACTTTGAAATGTGGATATTTGAACGGAAAGCATGTCTCTGCTATTTATTACCAACAAAATTTGACATGTTATACCCCTACCACAGGCTACCCACTTCATATTTTGAGGAGAAAACTTTGCTATCCCATAATTCAGGTACTAGAGCTGATTACGATGAGCACCCCCTCCAGTATTGATAAGTCGATGGTAAAGAATCTCTGTGCCAAATCTGGTGCTTTTGTCACTCCTGTAAACATCCGACCCATAGTTCACGCTAAGAGACCTGACTAGGAAGCCTATGAAGGAAACAAAGCCGTGTGAAGCCTGAAGCGGCATCGGACAGCAGCACGCTGTGCGCACTTCAAGAAGCCAAATCGGCAGGATGTCGTTGTGCTGCGGGGTATGTATGAACATAGCATGGGTTACAACACAACCAGGCGGAAGTACGGCTGCCTGGAAATCTTAGCCAATAAATAAATAAAGGCAAAAACAATAGTGCGCCCCCTACGTTGGCTCATAAGTGACTATATAGGGTGGATTGCGACTGAAGTGCCAAGAAAAAACTAATAATAATAATAAAACTATGTATAATTGAAGCAGAAAGAAAGCAACGGACACAGCTACAAAACCAAGGCCACCAAAGATCCCATTGAGAAGAAGTTGGGATAAAATATACATGTATCAAAATGTTTGCTGAATATCTGCTGGACAGGAAGACAACAGTATCAGCGGTCAATGCTAGTGTTAGTTAAAGTTACAACGTTTTTACTTAGTTTGCCAACATGAGTCAGTGAGGAGACGTAGAAATTCTAAGTGTCCATCGATTGCAGTGGAAACCTTCAACCACGCACATGCACACATTGCGCTTCAACCTTCATGTCATCTGGCACATCTTTTTCATGGAAGGCCCCAAAATAAACACTTTATCAGCAAGAAAATTACCTGTAATTTTGCAATACATCATTACATGGAAATAAAGGTACTTTATAATAACTAGATTTGAACATTTTTAAGTAAATTTTGTGGAAAAATCGAAGGCGACTACACCTTTAATGTTTTTAAGACAGGCGGTTGAACTTTATTAGCTTGATGAAAAGGCGGATGATACGACTCCTTTTGATAGATTATGACTCACCTCGCTGCAGAAGTCAGGCTTTCTTCCTCACTGCATGAATCCTTTCAGGATTAAAATTAACTGTGTCTGCACCCTCCCATGCTTTATAGTGTCAACATGCACCCTCTGAAGCGCACGAGCATGCACGGGCACAAATATACCTCACTTCAATGCAGTCGGGTAAATGTATTCTGGAACCCACATGCACAAACAGAATAAGGACAACGGGTTTAATGTGGAATTTCTTCTTCCCTCATTAAAAACGGCATGCAGCACACACCTGTTCCAACGTGGCTGGTGCTAATAAGGCTGGCGTTAATGCACGTGTTGGTGGCGTGTAGAGTCCCAGTGGAGACCTCACCAATGTGCTCCAAGGCGCTGAGAGCTCCCTGCAGGTACTGACCGTGGGCGTGGCCGCCGTGGCCGTCGCTGATATAGATATCGTAGATGTGGGAGTGGGTCTTCAGTGTGAAGATGAGGCCGATCAGGTATGCAGCAGGCAGTAGCACGGAAATTGTGTACACCAGGGGCCTGGAAGACCGTTAAGAAGTCTGTTAAACAATCCAAATGCAGAGGCGGTTGTCGTGTCGTGCAAAATAAACGACGTGTCGAGCGCATGCACTTACTCGGTGTGCGACAGATTCAAATGTGGATCAGGTTGACTCTGTTAAAACAAAGATTAAGGATCAAGATTTCATAAGAGTCGAGGTTTTACGGTCCTGAGCAGAATTACTGGCACCCCTGAGTTTAAAGTGGGGAATTTAAAATGCAGATCATGAGGAAGAGCTGAAGCGGCGCACCGTGTCGTAGTGACAATCCTTGCAGGTGAAGGCTACGCTGGCGTTGCCTGGGATGCTGGCGCAGCTCTCGCACGTCAAATTGCTGAAGGTCTTTGAGAAGAGGGTGGGGGCAAACACACCTGAACACAACAGTGCAGCGTCATCGCGCCGCTTTTCTTGCCGACGTGAGTGTGAAAGCGTGTGTGGCTGCCGCACCAACCTCCGACAGAAATGAAGAGCAAGGCCGAGCTCACTCCTGCCGAACGGCTGTTAAATCGCTGCTCGCTGTGTTTAATCCCGCCGATAATCATGCACACGCCCTGCAAGGCAAGCACAGCAAGAACGCCAAGACTACGTTCACATTAGTGGCTGAAGTGACCCGAATCTGGGGTTTGGACCCGGATATGAAAAAGGCGCCACCATAGCTGTGTTCTTCCATTAACCAGAGATCAGATCTCCAGCCACGTGCGAAAGTGGCCTAAATCGGACAAAATTTTAAAATCAGATTGGGCATGCCCCCGCTGCTCAGTGGTACATGCAAAATAAATAAAATAAAACTCCATCAAAAGTGTGCAGAGGACACAGCGGTGCCACGCCCACATTTCAAAGTACCAGGCATGTTGTGAAAATGTTACAAGGGCTTTTAAACAGTCAAGTTTACCAAGAATAAGATATCTGAACTCATTTCCATTAAATTGGACATTTTTTTCCATAAATTCACACGGGCCTGGAAATTTGACCTCAACAAAATCAAATGTACTTCACAAGTTTGATCACAATTATATTTGGTGTTCTTCAGGTATCTTGCTAGCAAACATACAAATCGCCGAGGCGATTACAAAAGTGTACGCCTCCGGTGGCGTCACTAAACATCTGATCACAATCACTTCAGCTGGTAATGTGAACGCTGCTGTGAGGCGACAGCACTAAGCCAGTGTGTCCAAACATTTTTATGTCTTCTATACTGTACCACCACATCATATCCAGCCAACCTGAACTGGTAACTATCGTACAAACAACCGACTTTACGAATCGTGTCCAACAGAGTTAAAACAGGATTTATACATCTCGACATTATGAAAACTAGCATTATTTAAAAATCCACATTTGGATAATACTTCATCCTTTCATTAGTTAACAGATATTTTACACACTCTAAAGTACTGGGCAAAAGTCTTCAGCACCCTAGGGTTTCTGAATGTGTGTGGTTTTTGATGATCTCTTCATTAGTAAGTCAGGTCCAGGAGCATGAGCAGGTGCCACGCCAAACGCCCTATGGAACTGCCCTAGGTCCCAACCAGCAATCACCCAGTCCATCCCCACTTCCCGAAAGCAGCCATCTATCTGCCGCTCCAGGTGATACGTGGGTGTCACCTTGGCCTTTTCCAGTTGCTGGCGTCCGTAACACTGATTCACCCGCATGCTGGACCATGCCCAGAGAAACACACCAAAAGGCCAAAACGTCGCAGCTGATGTTCTAACAATGCAAGGAGTACAACTCATTTGAGTCTCTCAAAGTCATTCCAGGAACACCAAACGATCCTCCAAAGAGACCTAGTACCAAAATCACCCAGTCGTCACCTTGGGTCACTGGTTAGTGTCCAAATCTCACAACCATACAGTAAGCCTGGAAGCACCAGGACCCGAAAGACCTGGGCCTTCATTCTCCTGCACAGATATCGGCACCGCCAAACACCTCTGTCCAGCTGCCTCATGGCTCCAAAAGCTCTTCCGAGATGTCTCTCGATCTCAAAGGCCAAGGACCCAGACACATAAATGTCACTGATGACATAAGTGAATCCCTCACCAAGTCTGACACTTTCACCACACACCTATACACTTCTGATGGCTCAGTCCAGGCAGTCACTGAAAACCTGGATCTTAGTCTTGATTCAGGACAATTGCAAACACTCCGACTCCACTCAGCTTCTCAAGTGTTGCAATCGGTGTGTCCATTGATTCCGCAAAGATCACAGTATTGTCCACGAAGTCAAGGTCAGGAAACCTTTCCTCAAAAGCACCCAAGTCGCTGGTCTCCATAACCCTACCCAGCACATGCAAGCATCGAGCAGCGTAGGAGCCAGAATGCATCCCTGATGAACTGGGAAAAACAGAGTCTCTGCCTCCGTTCCGTACAGCACTCACAGTAACGGTGTATCGACTGGCTATGATGTCCAGCAACCTCTTGGAGACTCCACGAATTCTCCCTTACCTTGTCAGAGTAATGAAAACTTGAGTATTTTGACCAATAATGAATAATAAATTGATCAACATGTTCTTGCAAAACCACAGGAGAGCATGCCTATCCAATATGAAAGTGACACCTGGAAGCGTTGCTGAGATACCGTGGCAACAAGGGGTGTGATGTAACCCATTTTAGTGTTTAGTGGAAGGCGGGGGACAATTATTTGATATTTAAAAGCTTTTCATTATCTTTGCGGCATGTTTGCTTTATTATTTTTGTGTAATTAGTCAAAATATTTTTCGCTCACTCCTGCATATCTGAGGACCTCAGGAACCTGAAGAGGCTGAGGGGATGGCCACGTATGACCTGACTGCAGCAGACAGATGAGTACTTTTGGGGGGGGGTGTAGTAAAGGTGTGCTTGCATGATTCAGGATCCAGGGCAGTTCCGTAGTGTGGTAGCTGTGGCAACGAGTAGCACCACCACATGCTCCCAGACCTGACTGTATATCTGCAAATTATTAGAAGCAATTATTTTTCAAAAACCTCTCACACCCCCCCTGTGGACAGTACATGCATCTCTTTCTTAGAAACCCTGCACTAAAAATCAACAAATCACTGTGCTTCCCCAAATTGGAAAAGAGATTATGGATATTATGCATTTAAACCAAAACTACAGGATATTTGTGAAGCGTGTTGTCAGATACTCACAGGTATAAACAGTATACAGCCCAACAAGGTCCCAGTGAGCGCAGCTTTGACAATCTCTTCGTAGCATCTGGTGGCAGCACGATGTCCCTGCAGCAACGCCGAGATGTAGAAAGTCATCTCTGTGATGGAGCCAAAGGTCGCGTTCACCACTGCACCCACTGCAAAGTTACTCTGTGCGGAAATACTGCAGAATGGCAGACATTTGTCAACAACATAACTATGGATAACAACAGACTACGGTGCATGGTTCGAAAGAAATCAGATGTAATGCCATCCTGTAGTTTCAACTGCTGAAGTTGGTTTTTTAAAATATTCCTGTCAAAACAAGTTTAGTGCACTACCTGTCCACATTTTCTCACTTCATCATCATCAGATGGACGAGGACAAAAAAAAGAAAAAAAATGGCCCAAATTAAAACTGTACCTGGCAATGCCCATTCCAATATAATAAGAGAGAGGGATGATGGAAGTGATGGCTGTGACAAACTTGACCTCTGCGCTGAAGAACTGGTTCCCCACATCTGCATAGCCAATGATTACAGTGAACAAAACCAGCGGAAGCAGATCTGTGAGGAGGAGACTCAAGGACAACCAATGGATGGACACTGGACAGACACTCAAACACACCAACAATGCCAAAAATCAGGTGTTTGTGAAGATGGAAAGTGATACTTATTCAGTATGTCCTTGTACTTTTATCCTGTAGTACTTTTAAAAAGGCTATGTGATTGCCCCTTTGTTCCGTCTTCTACTCTGTTCAGTGCTTGCATGCACTGGGTGTCGGGTATTGTTGTGGCGAGGAAAAGCGATTTACTGATCCTGACTTCGCAAACAATGCTGTGATCAGAATGAATGGCTGGATGCCATGATTGGAGCACTTGAGAAGCTGAGTGAGGAATCGGAGTGTCTGGGTTTGCAACTGTCTTGGATCAAGAAATAGTAGGAGTAAAGAAGTCCTTTATAGGCCCCGAGGCCCATTGGTGCAGGTGCTTATTCCCAGATTCTGCACCGTGAAGCAGATGAGAGTCTACGACTCCCTCTGGAGGGGGACGCCAGACCACCACAAATTACTTCCTCAGCCAAGGCCAGTACCATTTACAGCTGGGTGAACCGGGACAATGCAGACAAAGTGTCTTGTCCAAGGACACAGACAGGTAGCATGACCAGGAATCGAACCCAGGTCTACATATTTTTAGCCCAACTCCTTATCTCACTGAGCTACCTGCTCTACAAGATCAAAAATAAAATCTATTTCAATGACTTCCAAGACTCGGCCATCAGAAGTGTACCTGTGTGCGGTTAAAGTGTTGAACTTGTAGAGACATCCACTCATCTCGGCAGTGACATTTATGCCTCTTGTTCCTTGGCCCTGGAGATCGAGAGACGCCTCAGAAGAGCTCATGGAGTCACTGTACAGAGGTGTCTGGTGATGCCGATATCTTTCCAGGGGAACTAAGGTCCAAGTCTTTAGGGCCCTGGTGCTTCCTGTCTTAATGTATGGTTGGGAGACTTGGACATTGACCAGCAACCTAAGGTGAAGACTAGATGTCTTTGGTACTTTGTTTCTTTGGTGGATCCTTGGGTACTGCTGGAATGACTGTGTCAAATGAGTGATTATTTAGGGAAACTCCGATGAGAAGTATCACTTGCATTGTGAGGGACCGTCAGCTATGACGTTTTGTACATGTGGCGCGTTTCTCTGCACGATCAGGCACGCAGGTGCCTCAGTGCAGAGGACCCCAGCGGCTGGAGAAGGCCATGGAGACACCCACGCTTCACCTGGCTGCAGCAGATGGATGGCTACTTTTAAGAGGTGGCGATGCACCGGTTGCCTGCCTGGGTCGTTTCCATCCACCCAAAGTCGTTCTGCGGTGTGGTGGGTGTGGCGACACGCAGTGCAATGATGGCGTCCTCCCAGACTTGACCTGTGATTGTCTCTGCGCAAGATAAATCAGAAACTAAACAACACAATTTGCGACAATTATCTAGAGATTGTCTTTGTGTCAGGGAAGAGTAAATCACATTTTAAGTAAGATTCTAATCTGATTCAAAATCTTTTACTTTATTTTATATCTTTCCTGGGATTTAAGGAACCAGACTTATGACACCACAAAGGCCAATAAAATTGCTGTTGACACTAATTTAGGCTTTAATATTAACTCCTTATGATGTCACAAAGAGCAACAGAACTGATGTTAAACCCCCTCCCCTGACAGTTTGCATTTACAACACTCTTTTAGGGCTCCTTCTTGTTTTATACCAGCAGTGACATTGACCTCCGATTGTCATTACATAGCCAGTTTAAAAACAAACAAAAGGATACTAAGAGCAAAAATGTTGATTCCTTGGACAGTATATTTGTAGTAATACATATTGAAAGCTTGGCAACAGCATAAGATGACTCTGGTCTCATACACAAATGTCTGCAAAAGAGAATGAAACAGTCGTCAAAAAAACAAAAACATTTAATTCAACTTCCCTAAAAGAAAAAATATATATTGGGTTTTTTTTCTTTAGGTATCAGACTATGAGACTTCAGACGCCACATTAAATAAGCATCTATAATTAATTTGTGGTTCTCAAAGCAATAATAATAATAATAATAATAATAATAATAATAATAATCTAAACAGCACCATGACCTTCAAAAATTGGAATAAGACAAATTTCATTGGAAAGCATTTTACAACAACAAAAGTTACTCATGCACGTCTCAACCAGAAGTATTTGCACAGACAGCCTGAGCTTTTATACACAGCAACAATGTGATGTAATCAGTGTTGGGGGAAAATGGATAGCATATATATATATTTTTTTTTTAAAGTGTCACCAGTGCTTTGACCACCAAAAAAAAAAAAAAAAAAAAAAAAAAAAAACTACAGCTGCCCAGGGATAAATTACAAGAAAGCTCGAGCAATTTATCGATCTCAGCAATGTATGAATTGACTGCAGCGCACCGATCATTAAGCTAGCGCAGAAATTCTGCTGCTCCGCCTACAGCCACTGCAGACCGCTGGTTTATCTGCACGGCTCTGGCCAGTTTTCAAAAAAGAAAACAATCTGCATTGTATTTTAATTTTAACTTAAGCTGCATCAAAATCTGAGCAGCCACATAAAGCGCTCTGGTTCGTTCACGTGCACGACGCGCAGCCAAACAGCGAAATGATCTGTGGAAAGTCATTTTGACATCACGCCGGCAACATTAAACAATTAACACCTTTTACTGGACTTTCTATGACTGGGAAAGAAGTCACGCATATGGAAAATATAAAAACTATGTTTTAAAACCATTTCAGCGATTGGAAAAAGGTCACATGACTGTCAAGTTCCAATAAGTCACGGAGCTCTGTGACAGTCTCAAGTTTTTAATAGTTTAAAACGCTGCACCTCCTGTCAAACCCTGCGAGTCAAAGGAGTGAGTCAAATAAAAAAAAATTTATCAATAGAAGGCGCGCATGCCATACGTGTGCACAAACACACAAAAAAGCCCAAATTAAATGAGCACCGACGTTGACCTTGTTTGACCTTTACTTTGGAGACCAAGCATTCAACAGTCAAAACTATTCCATTTATTAATCCTATTAGCTAAACCAATAATTTGCATCACCTTTTACCAAAATTGGAGCAACATTATTATTTTTTGACCTCTATACAAACTGAAATTGACATTTGTCACGATTTTTGCTATTTTAACCCCATAACTCCAGAACCTTCAATGACAGATAGCCCAAAGTATACCTTTTTGGAATCCTTATGCTCACACAAACAATGTGGTATAGTTTTTAAGATGATTGGAGCACTTTTCAAATTTTGACCTCTGTGTAATCCCTCATTGACCTCCTACCTGACTATAGCTACCACTCTGTGAAGGCTATCATACATTTTTGTGTAGACCATGGTATGCTGAGGCTGGACTGTGAGTGTTGTTTATTCACCTTAAGTGGTGCCGATTAGGTCAAAATTGGCTTCGGGCTTATTGGCTAACTGTTCAAAGTCAAACTTGTCGGAGACACACCGATTTGGGATGTCCAGTTCAAATTTGGTGAAAATCTGACAAATATTGTTCAAGTTATCACAAGCACAAGAAAGTATGATTGACCTTGTGGTACTTACTGTACCTTGCCCAGTGTGTGGATCTGTACGTCCTCTGGTGCCATGAGGAGAACAATGCTCAGCGTGCGAGCATTCATTTTGCCTACAGGGATGGTGAAGACCAGCAGCCATGAGATGACACAGGCCAGGGAGTGGACTACAGCCAGGAGAGGGAAGCCCAGCAGCAGCCACACATAAGTCCTGAAGAAACGCTGTAGAGAAGAAGAAGAAAAACAAACAAGCGTCACTGCCACAACATACAAAATCAGGCCTGTGCCACATTCTAATGTTGATATATAGTATGTTTGCACAAATAAATAATAATTCATATTTTTATTAATCGCCTTAACCCATCCAAATCAGACATTTTCAAAACAATCCAATCACACTTGGAGCAGTGGGCAGCAGTGGGAGATAGAAAGTCATGCAGTTCAGGAATCAAACCAGGCAGTATGCAGGATGTTCCTTACTACCCTCCTCTCAAAGAAAAACAAAAAACAAACAACCCTGCTTGCAAAATTCAATCATTAATATACAGTCTGGTCCATAAGTAGTTGGACACTGACACCATTTTTGTAGTTTTGCCTCTGTGCACCACCACAATGGAGCTGAAATGAAACGAACAATATGTGCTTGTAGTGTAGACTGTTAGCTTTAATACAATACTGTATGGGAAATCTGACTGAAGTAGGCAGTTCTCAAAAACTGAGTGAAAGTGCAAGAATTCTACAAGTGAGGAAAGCCACCAAGACACCCAGACAAATCTGAAGGACTTATAGCCTTCTGTGGCTGTGATTCTAGAATCTGTGCAAAGTGCAACTTTTGCCTGTTGGCCCGCCAGCCACAGCTTTATGGCGGAGTGGAACAGAGAAGGTGTTTAGTACAAGAAAACAGATCAAATCTAGGCTCGAGTCTCCCATATGCCTTCTGGCAAACTGTTGCTGAAATTTCATGTCTTCTTTTTCAGAAAATCCTGCTCTGTTCCACTTCACAATGAAGCTGTATATCTGGTGATGCAAC
>OMMV01194244.1:0-12299 GCA_900302635.1 Chatrabus melanurus
CAATATGACATACATTTCATTATATTTTGAGAGTATTTCCTGCAATGCAGTGGCGCAAGCAGTAAGTGCGCTTGCCTCCCAAATGAAATACCCCAGGTTCAAGGCTGCTAAAGTCCAGATCAACATGTGAGTCCCATGCCAAACCTGCTGTTGTGGCCTTAAGCAAAATGGGAGTAGCACAACAAAATCTCATTGAATGGTATTCACTCTGCAAATTTTATATGTTTTGTAAATTACAACAACATTATACTGTAAAATTTGCGGGGTGTTCTGTATTTACATATTTTTACTGTATTTTTTACAGAATTATTCTGGCAACTGCAGCTGCCGGTTTTTTTCCGTAAAAACAACAGAATTTTTTTTTACAGTGTACCAAGTCTTTGTTTTCGAACAGTAAGGGGCGATATGATTGAATTATACAAGCACATTACAAGCCTCTATCAAGTCGAGGCAGCATACATCGAGATGGACAACAAGAATACTCGAGGGTACTACAAAATGCTGGTGAAACAACGAGCATCAAAGATTTTCTGATGTTGAGGGCCACAAGTACTTGGAATGCGCTTCCCCAAGACGTAATTTTGGCGCCCACTCTGGATGCTTTGAAAGCACGCCGGGATAAGCATTGGGCCAGATTTCCTTATTGCCTCCATTCATTGCACGATCACTTTAAAGCTGAAGGTACACATTTATAAGCGCCAAATCTTCCAACAGGCTTCTAAGCCTAAACATAGAAGAAGACGATATGGATATGTATGATGGCCCCTGCTGCTAAAATTAGGGTTTACAAGGGACCAAACATAATGATATGATCAAGCCATCATAATCAATGTATCCTATTAAATTACTTTTCTACTTTACTTTTTAATAGGCCTTACTGATTTTTTATTTTTGCTCGGGTATGTCTCCACAAGGCAACCGTAGGATTACAGATGAGACATAATTTCACTCACCACTTGACGCTGCTTTTATCATATAAATGTATCTTTTCCATTTTATTTTATTCTTTGTTGTTCTGATTGTCAACGCTGAAATCGGAGCATGGTGAACGCTACAGTCTCACATGTACTAACACAGCCTTTTAGACAATTTGCTCGGTCTTCAAAGGAAACGATCACAGAGGTTTCAAGCAGTCTTTGATTTATGGTGAAGTTCATAAGCCGTTATACTGTCAGGCTAAACGAAAACTAGTGGAGGTGAGGGAGTTTCGTTTTAGAGGAACCCTTGAAATGTGCTGAAGTGGAGTAAACAGAGCTAAAAGAGAATTGCTAAAATGGTCGAGTGTGTGCACTGTATATGCACATGTATAATTACTATATGATTAATAATGAATAACAATAAGTGCTGGGAGCAACCACATGCAGTTTGACACAAACATTTCATGTTTACCAAACTGTTAAAAATAGGGCAGGGCAGCAGGCGTCAAACTGACCACTTTACAGCTCTGTAAGAGGTTTCACAACCTCTGTGGCATTTACTTTATTGAGTGCTTAAGTGGGCACAGTGGCCCAGAGTTAGTGGGAGGTAGTAATTCAGGTTTTTAGGAAGCCTCCAGTTGTGAAACCTGTGATTTATTCCAGACCATTTGAAATGCACCTACAACGATAACAGAAATAGAAAATGTTTTTTTTTTTATGATGCTAGTGAATGCGACTAAACCTGAAGTCTCAGAAAAGTGCTGCGGAAGGCCCCCGTCACACTCAGATGAAGACCATGAAGACCGCACTGAAAATTTCAATCAACACAGTGGGAGCGTGGTCAAAATGGAAAATGTGAAGTTTTCAAGTTCATACTACGTCCTTGCCTGGTTCTCACTGCGTCTAGCACATTCCCACTAATTTCTTACCATGTGCATGATCACACGCGATCCACATCCAATGCGTTCTTATTTCGTTCTTACTACGACCAATCAGCTCGCACCGCGTGCTGACTGCGTTCTCAATGTGTTTGTCTGGTCCTTATAAAAACCGTGTCATGCGCTGTGCTTTTTCATTCATTCTACAAGTTTTCTTGTGTCCACATCTATGTTCAACAATCAGCTACAGTCTACAACTATGCCGCCAAAGACATTAGGGGAGTCCAAGGGAGGCCGTGCTGAAAAAGGTAAAGGCTGGGGGAAGTTGCAGAAGAAGTACCGTACCCGGTTCTGTGTGTTCATATCTGAACAAACAGACAAAGCCTCCAATTATAGTATGATCCAGTGTCCGATCAGCACCATGGACAGCTCACCTTCAGAAGCTCTTAATAGCTCATGCGCAATTTCAGTATACAGCTCGTTATCAGTTGAAACAGAAGTGATGCTGTGAGGAATTGGATCCAGTATTTAAATTCTCTGAATGTGCCATAGAAGTTGTAAGTTCTGAAAGAACATATTAACAACGTCATGCGGTCTTCCACAACATTGCATGGACGTACCATGGTCATAGCATAAGTGTGGAGTGGTCGCAGTGAGAGCTCCAGTGGCGTAGCAAGAATGCAGCGAGAACGCAGTGAGAACGCTGTGCGATCTTTCCCGTCTGCGCCACTCTTGCACTACGTCAATGCAGTCCCTACTAGGTTTTAGTTCCATCGTTACTATGTCCATGCCGTAGTCACTACATCCTTATTAAAGTGCCTGGAAAGCTAATTCAGAGATTTGCTTCAAAACACATTATACATGTTAGAAATGCTTTGCTGATCATATGTTAAAATGTGTTGAACCATGTGTATTTTTTTATTTGGAGTTTGACTGGATTTCTGTGTTTCAACACAGATTTTTTTTTGTGGGTGGAGGCTTAAACCGAACTGCATTACGCACTGCCGTTTGATTAGCATACACCTTTATAAAGCTAGAGCCGAATCTCTGCTCCAGAGCAGTAGGTGGCGGTAATGCACCTTTTACACTGGTTGCCAACTGCCATTAAACAAGAAGAAGAAGAACAAGAAAAATAATCTCTGGTCATCCCGCTCAATCTTTGAGTCTTGTTAGACAACGGTTGTACTAAACCCCGTGTTTTATCTATTTTGTTTCCTTTCAAATGGTGTATTGTTGTCTACTATGGAACGTTTTTTGTCGTCCCGCTGACTGTTCTGTGTTGTTCAATAAAGCTTATAAAAAAAAAAAAAACTTGCCCCCACACCCTCCCCCTCCCCACACGGTTGGGGCATAGTTTCAGTGCCTTCAGCTAAGACGCTCACAGCGTCAGACAGCGGGGGGGAGTGCTCATTTTGACACGATTTTGAAACCTAATTTATCTACTTAGTGATATTTTAATCATTAAAATTCGGCAAGATGGTGAATAACATGTTTTTCTGTGGTTTGACACCTTCAAAACACAGATTGGACTGCACTTTACAGGCACTTTAAGTTCTTATTGCATCCTGATTCGATCATGTCCTCACTACATTTTTTTTAACATGTCCAAAGTTTGACCACATCGTCCATGTCCATAGATACCATACCACATCGTTATCAGTTTCTACTGCATTCCTACTATGTTGTACAAGTTCTTACTGTGTCCACCCAATTTTTTTGAGGACGTAGTGGGAACGTGGCTGAGTGTGTTAGGAGTTGAATATGGTAAGTATGGTGGCCGAGAGAGGCCACAACACTTCCAAATTAAGAAAATACTGGCAAATACAAAAAAAAAAAAAGACACCTGCATCAATTCAATAACAGGTTTGCTTCTTGGATTAAAAATCAAATCTGTTCCAACACTTTTGCCCTTTATTCTCTCCTGACACTCCATGTTCAGAACAGCTGCACCTTATAAAACTACCGTTTGGCATTTTTATGAAAACTTAATAAGTAACTCTTACCTACTTGCGGCTTCCTCCCTGGGGTGTGCAGGGTAGTGAAAGTGTTTATATTTGTTTGTGTGGTCTGCCTCGACTCCCATTAACTGCTATCCAGAGGAAAGATGAGGAAAGTTGCTATATTGGTCCAACTCAGTTCTTCCTACTACATGATGGTGTTTCACTCACTGCAGTCTGCCAGGAGGAAAGAAAGCTGGAAAATGTCCAGAGAAAGATGGACGAGGACGCCTATTTAATTGAGAGAGTACACGTGTTTGTGCTCACACATGCATTCGGAGATTGGGCTCATTCACTTGCAGCTGAATCTATTCCAGATATAAACACAACCAGCAATTAATCGACTGAAAAAGCAGTGAGTATACTTTTTAAAATTACCTCTGCCAAAGAGGGAATCACAGTGTTTGTCAGCATAATATCTCAGAAATAACATGAATGCATTTCAATTAAATTTGCTGGAGAAATGGGTCTTTCAGCAAGGCCAAGTTGACTGAATTTTAACGTGGCTCCTGATCCAGATGTGGATCCAGAGTCTTTTTTTTTCTTTATTATATGAAGTCTTTGGTATATACACTGTGTGTATAATTATTAGGCAAGTTGTATTCCTGAAGATTCATTTTATTGTTGAACAAATACAGTGCTCTCAGTCAATCCAAAATGTTAATAAACCTCAAACCTGAATGTTTAACAAAAGATAAGTGCGTTTTGGCTTTCTCAGGGGAATATCTCCCAATTCAAACTCGGGGTCGCCACAGCAGATCCCGCATGGATCTGCATGTAGATTTGGCACAAGTTTTACACCGGATGCCCTTCCTGACGCAACTCAAAATTAACAAACACTTTTGACATTTCAAAAATATTCAGTGACAAATATAGCCACCCTTCTTTTCAATAACTGCCATGAGCCTGGAGTCGGTCAGTTTCTTGATCTGTTGATCAACTTTTGGTGCAGCAGCAACCACAGCCTCCCAAATGCTGTTCAAAGAGGTGGATTGTTTTCCCTCACAGTAAATCTCACATATAAGAAGGGCACCACAAGTTCTCAAGGGGGCGAGGAAGGTGAGGAAGGGGGCCATGTCATTATTCTGTCATCTTTGAGGCCTTTGCTGGCTGGCCAAGCAGGGAGTACTTGGATGCATGTAATGGAACATTGTCCTGCATAAAAATCAGGGCCTTCTGGAATGATGCAGACTTTTTCCTGGACCACTGCTTGAAGAAAGTATCTTCTAAAACCTGACAGTAGGTGTAGGAGTTGATTTTAAGCACATCTTCAACCTGAAAAGGTCCAACTAGCTCATCCTTAATAACAACAGCCCATACCAGTACCCCTCCTCCACCTTGCGGGCGTCTGACTCAAAGTGGTGCTGTGTGTTCATTAGTGATCCATCCACGGGCCCATCCATCTGGTCCATCAAGAGTCACTCTCATTTCATCTGCCCATAAAACCTTTTAAAAACCTGTCTTCAGGTATTTCTTGGCCCAATCTTGGCATTTCAATTTGTGAGTCTTGTTCAGTGGTGGTCGTGTTTCAGCCTTCCTCACCTTGGCCATGTCTCTGAGCACTGAACACCTTGCACTTCTGGACACTCCAGGTAGGTTGCAGTTCTGGAATATGGTGGCGCTGAAGGATAATCGGTTCCTGGTTGCGTCACATTTAATTCTTCTCAAGTCTTTTGCAGTTAATTTGCATCTTTTCTTCTCCATATCTTTCTTGCGACCCTGTTGACTATTTGCATTAAAATGTTTGATTGTTCGGTGATTAAGCCTCAATAACTGAGCTATTTCAAGATTGTTGCATCCTTCTGAAAGGCATTTTACAATTTTTGACTTTTCAGTGTCTATTAAATCTCTTTTCTGGCCCATTTTGCCTGAGGTAAAGAAGGTACTTAATAATTATGCACGCCTCGATATAGGGTGTTAATTACTTTCGGCCACACCCTCTCTCATTAAACAAATACATATCACCTGAGAATGCTTAAATCCAATAAGCATTCAGGTTTATAGAGTTGGAAAATATGCATAGAAATGATGCTTCAGAATGCTCACTTGCCTAATAATTGTGCACGCAGTGTAGTATGTCTTTGGTACTGGTGTTACTTTGGTATAACAGTACCCACACCAGCAACAAGATGACTGTGAGGCTTTGGCAGAGGTATGGCCTTTCTGAGTGCCCTCTAGTTGTATGCAAAAATGGGCGCATCTTACCCTAATTAAACTTGTCAGCTCAAATTCAACCTGACCCATCTGCACACACTCATCCCTGAGCTGTAGCTCAATTTGTTTTTTTCTTTGTTCGTTTGTTTTTGTGAGTATGTATGACTATGGCAACCAATAATACTGCTGATACTAAATCATCTAGAAACTTGCTTACCACCAAAAAAATAAATAAATAAAAAAATCCCTGCAAATCAGGAAGATTTTATTTACAAGAAGCTTCCACGTTTCATCTTCCAGTACTCAGATCAGGGATAGCCATCAAAGGAAAGGAATGTGTAAGCATTAGACATTATGGGGAGAATTCCGTTCAAAAGAATAGATATACACTTGAAAAAAAAGTTGTGGTGCCAGTGGAGTTGTGGTGAAATGAAGAGAAATATAGAGAGGGATCATAGAGGAGTGTAAAAAAACAACACATGAAAGTGCATGTGGAAGACGAAATGCACAGATGGTGAGAGACACAAAAAGAATAAGATAAAAAGACAAGATGAGGGGTTTCTGTCCACAATCTGCAGGGTTGCATGTGTTTCACCCATGTCAGGATTGGACTGTCACAGAATACATGGAAGGGCGTTAGGTACCCAAGATTATAATTTCAAATTTGAGTTTAACCATTTCAAACTGGAGTGGCCCGGGGACAGGCCCAGCACGCTATAAGTTGTGTTTCCTTTACTTCTTCTCATGCTTAACCTGTCTGACAGCTGGATGAGTTACTCATTTTACTTTGTGTAAGTTTATCTTGTGACTCTTAAAATTAGATAATTCTCTTGCTGCTGCTGCTAGACAATAGAAAAAAGCATAAAACCATTATTAGAGGTCTGTTTTAACGGCTGTGAATGTTAGGAATTTCATACATTCTTTTTCTTTTTTTTTCTTTTGGCTGCCACCAGTTGTTCAGGGTCACTACAACGGATCCAAGAGAGCTCATCAATGGGATTTTGCACAAGTTTTACACCGAATGCCCTTCCTGGCACATCTTCAGTTGCACATGGGGAAATATGTGTGTAGCTCCGGGTGTTCCTACGCAGTCTCCCAGCCAAGTACTAATCAGGACCTACTGTGCTTAACTTTTGAAAGCAAATGGGATCAGGTGTGGAAAGAGTGGCATGGCTGCAATGCAATGAAACATTAACTAAATGTTTTATTATTACTACAGTCATCAATCATGGTAACTGCATGATTCGGTACATAAAAAGCAAGACCTTTTCAATGCCTCTCAGACAAGAGCAAAGCAAAGCGTAGCATATTCCCCCGTTCGTATGTTAAGTTGGTGTATGGTTTTATAGTAGAGGTGATAATGAAGTCTGGAAATTATTTTTATAGTAAAAGACTGGTACTTTAAAGATGGTATATGGTCTATTTGTATAGCGAAAGATTGCCACTTTACAATTAGTATGTGGTGTATTGATACCCATTTTCAAAAGGATACTTCTTGTAGCCTCCCCCAATACACCACCAAAAAAATGGTTTCAATCAGATGAGGTGTTCAAACTGAAAGTTTGTTTTCCACAGTGTACAAAGCGCACCCATAATCACTGCCTTGAACCGCTCATAACCACAAGGCAAAGTTAAACATATCTAGCCAGTTGTCATTAAATTGGCACTTGTCAATGTGACAATAGTTAGCAAAAACAAACTGTTATGCAAGTTAACAGCGAATTTGTCACCTGAAGCTCGCGTGTAAACAATATTGCCGAAGCATCAAGGGTTATTCAAACAACAATTCAAACAAGAAAAAAAATGATATCATTCATTAAATAAAATAAACAGACACAAAATTATTCCCTGCAACAAGTCCAGACGTGTCCAGCTGATGGCAGTGTTCAGCAGGTGGCAGACAGGTCTATGGGATATTACATAACCAACACAAAGTTGCTTTTTAGATTGATCTGGTGCATCAAAGTTCACATCAAAATTTTAATCACTTTATCCTCATTATATGGCCTTTAAATATGGAGATGTACACGATGATAGCATTTACTGTCGTTGAGTTATCATGTTAAAAACTGGGTGGGAAGGACATTTATTTATCTGTCCATTGCACCACTGCATTTTGCAGGCTCTATGCTTTTCTGAAGCCTAGAAATAATTGGATTAGTTTACAGACTCCAATTTTTTTTAGCAGGTAATTAATAAATGCACTGCAATGGATTTTCAAAATAACCCTCCCAACGAGGGTCCTTCTGCCACCAAATCGACACTATCTCCAGGAAGTTCACCCTGAACACTAATCTGCTTTTCTCCTCAAGATGACTTTTAGAAAACACCCTATCCCTCCTCCCAGAGGAGAATGTGGTCATTAAAAAGTGCATTCCTACAGTCTCTTCCTTTGCTGCAAAGCCGTGGATTAGTGTGATGTCTTACAGCATGTGTCTGTGTGCATTATCCCCCAGAATTTCTATGTGTCAATATATGAAAACGTGTGTGCGACTGTGTGTGGCCAATCTCCGTGCAGTAAACAGGCTGGGGGGCAATGGGCCCTCCCTGAAGAGGGATTACACCAGGCTTTTTAATTACAGTGTTACGGTCCCCTGAGTACGAGCTCTACACGGCACTCTCCTCTCCAGTAGTAGCCAGCCTGAGCTACCACTCAATCCACACGTCAAGGAAAATGTTGGGAATGTACGGTTATCTTAAAGATTATGTCATAAATGCAGCAGCAAAAGAGAAAAGCTTTCCACTCCCATGTCGTGATTAAATTGGTGCATGATGACGTTTCTGTATTTTTCTGACTGAAACTGTGCAGCTGGGTATGAATGCAGGTGCACATACAGTGCAGAATCCAGAGTTGGAAGCAGAATCCAGACTGCGTTCAAAAAATGAAGCAAACAAGCACATTTGAAATGCTTCACTACCACAACCTCAAAAGATTCAAAAGACAAGAGGAATACGTTCGAATAACCCACTGGTCACCCCACTGAGTCTGGTCTGCTTGAGGTTTCTTCCTGTAATCAAAAACGCCTGAGGGAGCTTTTCCTTATCACTGTTGCCTTTGTGCTTGCTCAGCGGGGTGGATAAGGTTGGACCTTACACTTGAGAAGTGCCTTGGAGCAACTTATGTTACGATTTGCGTTGTATAAATAAATTGAATTGGATAAAATGAACACTGTTTCTTTATATTATGGTCTTTAAAATTTAAATAATCTCTTTTGTGGATTTTCAGGAAGCCAACTAATGTGGAAATGTGCTTTGTATAGATTGTATGTGAAAGAGCACTTTTATTATTTTACTATATCCCTGCATAAATCCAGTTACATGTCATATAGAAGAAGAAGTCCTGTATAGGCCCTGAGACCTGTTGGTCCCAGTGCATATCCCCGGATACTGTAGTTTGAAGTGGATGAAAGTCTACGTCTCCCCCTGGACGGTACACCAGTCCAATGCATGTTACTTCCCCAGTCAAGGCTGGTTCCCATTTACAGCTGGGTGGACTGGGACAATGCAGATGGAGTGTCTTGTCCAAGGACACAGACAGGAAGCGTGACAGGGAATATGTCATATATATCATAAATAATAGAGCAGACTGTCGGCACAGGTGAACTCCTTAAAAGACAGCAGTGTCTTACTTCTCCTATCCACTTTTACAGTCTGAATGCCAACATATTACAGTCTGGGTGATCATTAAAGAAACTTTGCATAACAAAGGCAAAGAGGCTAAAGGACACCTGCTGAAATAGCATGACTGGCAGAGACATACTGCCACCAGCACCCATGCTTATTAAACAACCTACAAAAAGCGGGCAGCATGGTGGAATAGTGGTGAGCACTCTTGCGTCACAGCAAGAAAGTCTGGGGTTTGGTTGTGTGGGTTTCCTTCCACCATCAACAAAAAAAACAAAAAAAAACATGCTCATTAGGTTAACGCTCCTTTCACTGCTCTTGACCAAAGCAGTGTCTCTAGACCTGGAGTTGGTCTCCGAGCACCAGACTGTAGCTGCTCACTGCTCCTAGTGGTTGGATTGTTTAACTATAACTTAGGGTGAGGCCACATTTCATGGCCTCTGCAGGTTATTTCTTTTGGCTTCTCCCCTTTTTGCTTGGGGTCGCCACAACGGATCCAATATTGATAGCCATGCTGATCTGGCACAGGTTTTATGCTGGAAGCCCTTCCTGGTGTAACTATATACAAATGACAAATAAATGCTCTTCTTCTCCTTCTTCTTCTTTTCTTCTTCTTCAAAGGTGATATGAAAGCTGTCTTGACTAGGCTGTACATCTGACTTCAAAATAATCATCTGTCTTTGTTTGTGGAGTAATACCTGATCAAATGTGACATTAGTGGGTGAGCCGGAGTGAGCCCTCCCTAGTGTGTTGAATGGGAATTTGTTTGTATGTATATTTGCATGTTTGTCCGGTGGTCACGTACTACTGCGCATGCGCAAACACTGCTGTGCTCACTGCAACACACACACCGGCAGCCTCACTTTTGGCTGACCAACCCGGTAACAACGCACTTTCTAAGTACTTGTACTACTGTTTTTCAACAAAACAAACCAGAAATGAGCGCTATTAGTATTATTTGGTGTTGCTGACGATAAGGGCTACTCTCGTTATGGCCTGCTAGCATTAGCATGCTAATGCTGCGCGAAGACGCTACCCCATTATGTTCACCGCACGTCTGCGAAAAGGTATGTTTACAACACAAAACACTTGTGTGGTTTGCTCGTGTTTAAAGGGGTACTCTTTCATTTTTAATTGCCATACGGGTATTTATTTTCAAAAAAAATACAGTAACCTGTACGCTTATTTGTTTTTCACTATTTTGTACAGGCTGTACGATAATTCAACCCTGTACGGTGAACATCGCTATTCATTTGGACCATAGAAAAACATCTATCATTTCATATTATGCTCCATATTTTCGCAGTGTTGCATTTCATTTTTTAAAAAACGCTCTCATTTTGTTGTGTGATTCCAGCAGCAGTCAGTATCTGTGTCACTGTGGCTCCGTATTAAACTTCAGAGCTCCGCTGACGTCGCAGCAGTTTAAGCATTGGAGGCGTGGCTTTCAGTGGAGAGAGAGTGGGGGGGTGTTGGAGTCAGTTTTAACTGTTTAAATTCCAGATTAAATGTGTTTATATTCTTTATTTTTTCTGTTTTTCCGTTCAATGATATTGAAAACTGAAGATATATTTAAAGAAAATCCACTGTTAAAATGCTTTTTTTTTTTAAACAGTACATGTAGTATGTTTCACAAGTCAGTAAGTAATTTTTTTCACATGTGATGTAATCACTATGGCTTTATCTGCACATGTACATCGCTCCGGCTTGCCCCTTAATGCCATGCATTTTTCTAGTTATGTTAGTATCAAGTTAGTGAGGGTAAGGTGTGCTTTTTCAAGGTCTTGATGGTCGCACTGCCAACCCCAGCACACAAAACACAATTATTAACCTTCATAAGTTTACATGCCAAAATATACCAATCCTTCACCTGGGGTCCACCTGGACTGCCACATTTCCCAAAAAAATAAACGTCCACACAGACCTCAGGTGTACTGATGATGGGTACATCTGACTATCAATATTAAAATTTTCATTCAATTTGGCTGAGACCAAATTAAAAGCCTTGGTTCTTATGGCACTACTTAATTTGTGAGGATTTGATGTCTGTGGGCTAGGGTTAAATTAAAATCCACATTATAGCACAGAATTGATGCTATTAGTAACAGAAGAAAAATGTTGTTCAATACATTCATGCAACATTTCGGGCACTGTTGCAAATATCGTTTTCTGTGATCAGCCTGTTTGGTGACGACAAAGATATATATCTGAGGTTCACATGGACCCCAGGTGCATTGGTGAGGGTAAATTATACCTCCATAGCTTATGGCTGTCTTCTGATGCTACTCAACCAGATAAATATAGTTTAGTTGGGTCATCTGGAATAGTTCCTTGACCGTGGAAAGAGAAGTTTTGTTTCTCAATGGATTTGGCTTCTAGGATGTTAAATAAGGAATTTAGCTCCCATGTCCCTCGCAAAAATGTGGGCGGAAGTCATGAGGCGCTCAAATCCAAAATGGCCACCGTAATTCAAAAATAATCAGCATCTGGAATGATCTTTTCAATGATTTGGCCTATAGCGAGTGTGGCGAGTCAGCAGATTCAGATCAAGAGTAACATTTTAGTAGTAGTGAAGAGAAAAGACAGTATCTTAGCCTGTATGTCAGTTTAAGTTCCTGCCATTTGCCAGATTTCAACAGAAATGTATATCAACGTACCCCTATTAAAATACATGTTTATTTGTTTTTGGTGTTTTATATTTCCTACTCTTCCAGATTTCTGCCAGTTTG
>OMMV01194246.1:0-10383 GCA_900302635.1 Chatrabus melanurus
CGATGAGTCAGTCTAAACAAACATCGCAGCAGCTCAATTTCAATCCTTCTCCGAGGACGGCGGCTCTTCACGCCTCCGTGAAGCCGCTGAACATGAAGGATTTCCAACTTTGCAACAAAATCACAAAGTGCATGATAAAAACCAAACAGATTCTCTGCGTGTGAATAATAATCGAAGCGCGCCACAGAGCCGTGGACGAACACAGTGAATTAGGGAGCGTTTAATGAGCTCAATACCCACTGCAACACAACCTGTGAGACGACACCCGGGGATGATAAAGGCCCGTTCGCACGCAGCAGCAGATTACAGTCACATTACAACGAGCACAATGAGCCGCAGCGGCGGAAGAAAGGGAGTTTACTCCCCTCGTCGTGTGAGCTGAAGAATGAGCTCGAAAAGAAAGCAGCTTGTTTACATTGGTGTCAGTGGAGGAAGAGAAGAACGGCACAGAGGATCCGTGTGGACTTTTCTAGCTATGAGAGAGAGACAAAGAAGCACACGGCAACAAATCTGTGGAATATGAATTTTCACTTGTCATTTTTAAATCAGCACCAGTGTGTTAGTTTGTGAGAAACTGGTGGAAATGTCGGGCGGCATGGTGCTTAGTGGTTAGCACTGTTATCACAGCGAGACAGTCCCAGGTTCGAATCGGACCGGGTCCTTTGCATGTTCTCCCTGTGTTTGTGTGGGTTCCCTCTGGGTGCTCTGGCTTCCTCCCACTTCCAGAGACATGCAGGTTCGGTGAATTGGTGACTCTAAATTGACCGTAGGTGTGAGTGAGAGATAGACTGGCGGCCTGTCCAGGGTGAACCCTGCCTCTTGCCCAATGACCGCCGGGATAGGCTCTAGCACCCCCTCCCGCCCCCATGACACTTAATTGGAATAAGTTGGTTCAGAAAATGAATGATGGAAATGTCCATCCAGATCTCAATCAACACCAGATTTTAATGTCTTCTTCCATATTCTGAGTTTGAACATTCTGGCAAGTTTCATGGAGATTGGTTTACAAACTTTGTAGAAACTGATTAAAATGTGTCAAAAATTTGAAATATTTAGTGTAATTTTTAATTATGCCAGGTACCAAAAAACACCCCATTCAAATCAAACGAATAGCAAACAAGATAAAGAGTCAGTGGATCAGGGTTCCGATGCAGCAAAGACACGTACAACTGATTCACAGTCACATTTGTGTTTTTTGTTTGTTTACATCGGCTACTTCGTCACACAGCACACAAGGACACACACACACACACACACACACAAAAGATCACTGGATCAGCTTTAAAAGATCAATATGACTTTAGATTAAGACGCAGAATAAAACAAACTGTCCAATTTTTACAATCACTGTGTCTCAGATCAGCAACATTTATTATTAGTACCATCAGCAACATGACACCGTTTTTATTTCCGCTCAGATCACAGTGGATTTGACAACAACTCAAACCATTTTTTTGGTTTGTGAGCATCATCACTCAAAAACGAATCCACTGAATTGCACATACTTTGGTAAAAAGTTTCCACCCGGGCCGGCAGCACAAATTAAAAAATATAACGGGTGGATCTGGATAAAAGGGCGAGCTAAACATTAAAACACAATTGCAGATCTGCTCATGGTCATTAGGGTCACAAACCATTGATGCGCTTTATGAGTGTCACAGTTTCTGATTGCCCCGCTAACCTTTTAGTCCCTCTGCTAAAAGCGCTGCCTCATGCTCAGAATAGTGCACGATGGGAGGAGGAGATGGCGGCCGCAGGCGGTCTTCGTGGACCTTTCGCCGGTGTCGTTCCTCTCGGGCCAGTAAGCGCTGTTTACACTCCCACTCATAGAGGTCGTCTCTGGCCTGAGCAAAGTCCACGTGGATCCTCCCTGAGTCCTTTTTATCGGTACTCGATCCGATACGCATCCGATAGCCTGAAAGTAGAAAAAATACAGGCAATAAGGCCAGCGGAGTCGTTCAGTTAACGACTGTGTCGGATCGTTCACGGTTAAAGCCCCAGAACTGGATCACACTGTGACACAACCCAAACGCCATGACTAAAGTACTCGTTCTGTGTGTTTAAACAGAACCTGAGTTCTGAATCCAACCTCATTTTCAAATAGTGTCAAATGGTACGACTGCACCTGTTAGTGTCCTGCCAGTATCTGGGTCATTCCACATTAAATCAACAAGTGGATCCCAGTTCATGGTCTCAGATTTGGTGTATTTTCACATATTTTGTAGATTATGGGCCCAATGTGAAAAATCAAAAATATTAGGTTCTTACTCCAAATGGTTTTCCTTCCAGAAGGGTCTGAAAAAGGGGTCGTGGCACTTTTTTGGAGCGGGCACCTATTTTCTAGACAAGTTTGAAGGGCCATATCTCTAAAGGTATAACAGAAATTAAGGCTTTTTTCAGGGAGGTTTCCACCTGTACCTACTGTCCATTTTAAACATAATACATGTTTCCTTGGTTATATAGTTTTCAATTTATAGATGTTCAAAGAACTGATTTTTTTTTAAACCCAAAAGTCCCCTGCCTGGCATACCCAGACTCTGTTGAAATAAAAGGAATGTGGTTTTGAAAGTATCCTGTGGTGACATCATTTGAATGCAGAAATAAGTATTCTGAATGATTTATAATACGGAGAAAATTTGGCTCAAAGTGGGTCCAACCCCCAAAATGCCCTTTTTCGGGGCTCTTAAGGGCCAGATAGGAAAGGGTTTATTTGGATGAAAATATGGACTTTATCAAATCCTTCAAAGTTGGCAAGAAAATAGGCGTCCGCACCAAACAAGTGCCACAACCTCTTTTTTGGACCCTTCTGGAAGGAAACCTATTTGGAGTATGAATCTAATATCTTGGATTTTTCATGTTGAACCCATAATCTACAAAATATGTGAAAATGAAGCAAATCTGAGACGATGAACTAGGGAGATGTTTTGAAAAAGGCTGATATCATATGGAATGACCCACCTTTCATTACAACAGAGGGTAGTAACGTGCCGTCAAACTAAATGTAAACCATTTAATAATCAAGAAGAAGATTGTGAAGAAAAATGCCACCTTCAATGTGAGCAAAAAATAATTATTATTAAAAAAATGTTACTTTGTGTCATTCTGTTCTGTGGTTAAAACAAAGTACAAATAGGAAAATTTGGCATTATTCTGTTCAAAATTACAGACATACCATCTGACTGTATGGCAGCCGTATTAGTAGCATAACTCAAGTTTGGATGCTGCAAGTCAAAATTTGGAAAAAAAAAAGTCTTTAATCACAAACTGCAGCCATATAAGCTACATGCACGCCCATGCACATGGATTCTGGTAAAAGGCTTTGCCCTGAAACAATACTGTGTCAGTCTGTGTCCATAAAAGCAGCTACAGACATCTCTCTCTATCACTGCACAATAAAAAGTGAAGGAATGCCTCAAACTAAAGGCATGAACTTGTAAAATATGGACACATTTTATCCAAGATGAAGGAAGAAGTTATTTAAATGTGCGCGTATAAACAAGTCGCTGGAACAAATTAATAAAAGCTGAGCAGGATAATTATTTTGTATGGGCTGGTATGATTGGAGATGGCACTGGTGTAATGAGAATTAGAGCTCGACGTGTGGCTGCGGTTGTTGCTCTTAACTCTGTCTCTGTGATCTATTGGACCTATCAGAACATAACGCTGCTGCTCATGGTTACACTGATGACAGACGGCTTTCCTGAAACCTGCTGTTACAAACTTTTAGCGCTGGCTGTCCATCAAGGACTTTTAGACCTCTCAGAACATCTTTCCTCAAAGTGTGTCCGCTTAAATGAAGGTAAACTGTCGAATCTTGAGCCGAGGCAGCAGAAGGTTCAGGGTCTTCCTGACTGGAAGCTTTCCGGTTTTAATTGTCCAGAAGGACGTAATGGTCACTTCACTGGAAGCAGCTCCTGACTTCTTGCTGTATGCTAATAAAACAGGATGTGTTCATGGTAAAGTGCTTCTCTTGTCGTGTCATCACTGCACGGGCTCACGGAGCAGGTCTCACCTCAGCCAAACATCGATATGATCCAACGGAAGGACATAAACCAAAACAGCTGAGCCAATGAACCACCTGACAGACTCTGAATGTCTTCCTATGGGTTTACACGTGAAGCCTTATTACCATCTTACCTCCATCAAGGAGGCTATGCAGGTCCACTTGTATTGTGAAGGAATATCAGCTTCGACGTTTTGGCCGTGTGCTGCGTTTCTCTGTGCATGATATCCAGCATGGAGGCGCCTCAGTGTTGAGGACTCCAACAACTGTAAAAGGCCAAAGGACACGCCCACATTTCACCTGGCTGCAGCAGATAGATGGCTACTTTTGAGAGTTTGGGATGGGCCAGTTGTCTGCCTGGGTGGTTGCCATCCAGGACCCATTCCAGCTGTGTGCTTCAGACTACCTGTCTTGGACAAAACATTTATTCTGCATCATTCCGGTCCACACAGCTGTAAAATAGGTACCTGCCTTGGCTGTGGGAGAAACCTGCAATCTTCTGGCATCCTGTACGACTCCCCCTGGATGGGATCTGGGGATAAGCACCAGGCCGATGGGCCTCAGAGCCTGTATAGGACTTCTTTGTTTGTTATCTTGTCAGCAGGATATTACAAAAGGACATCGACGTGTTTTGAATTTGCCTTAATTGCTGTAATAAAGAGTTTGTAATTTCCTGGAGGACCTGAAATGATAAGTCACACAGTTACAATTTTCCTTTTGCTTTCAGCTGCCTCCAGTTGCTCGGAGTCGCCACAGTGGATCCGTTAGAGATCCGCATGAGATTTGGCCCAAGTTTTATGTCGGATTCCCTTCCTGATGCAACTCCAGTTGCAGGTGGGAAAACGTGTGCAGCTCTTGGTGTTCCTAAAGGCACAGTCACACTATGACGTTTGGGCCAGTAGCTTATGAAAGAGGTGAAAGCGAGAGAAAAATTGAGAAAAGTGGTGAAAATCACGTTCCTGGAGTTTCATAGTGGACCTCAAACGCACCGCAGCCTTTCACAACATGTTTGTAGCAGAGGCAGCCGTTAGCCAGTGCTCCATTATAACAAGCGGGACTGTTGCCAAAGTGGAAACGTTCGGGAGAGGAGTATGACACACCACTGTCCAGTGATTCTGAGCAGGTAGGCGAATCAACACCCACACGTTAGCCAGCGAACACGATCGCACCAGTAACTCAGGCTTTTGGAGGCTGTTTGCACCGGTACCGCAGGCTAGCGAGGGCTATCGCGCGCAACGTAGCGACGATCTACAGTCTGTAACGGTCTCCTACGTAGTCACAAGGACGTCGAGAAATTTTAATCATGTTGAAAAATGTGGACACGGGTGCCATTCATCAGTGAACACCGTCGAGTGCCGCCTACGACAGCTGAAGACTGCCGAAGGCCAGCAGAGGCTGGCAACCACTGACGTGTGCATATTCGTCAGCACAAACGTCATAGTGTGACTGGGCCTTAAGCGGTTTCCCAGCCAAGCACTAATCAGGACCTACTCTGCTTGACTTCTGACGATCTGACGGGATCAGATGACACGCAGCTATGATTACGTGTCAGTAACTTATCTGCATGTCAAACATGTTAATGACATGTTAAAAGATATGAACACAGACCTGATGCTCACCTGACAGGTAAATAGATTTGTCCACCATGAACTCCTCACAAAAGCGGATGTGGCAGAAGTTCTTCTTGCTCTTGCGGATGGCAGTGATCTCCCCACACTGGTCAAACACCTCCCTGATGATTTCTTCTGTGGCGTTTTCCGGCAAACCTCCGACAAACACCGTCTTACAGCCAGGTGGCCGCTCCCGAGTGGATGGAGGGGGCAGATCTTACACAGAGTACATCACAACGGCATAATCACCAAATCATCACCATCACCATCACCAAATCTTCATCATCATCATCACCACCAAATCTTCATCATCAACACCACCAAATCATCATCATCACCAAATCATTATCATCACCAGCATCAAATCATCATCACCAAATCTTCTTCATCATCATCATCACAAAATCATCATCATCACCATATCTTCGGCATCATCATCATCATCATCACCACCACCAAATCATCCTCACCAAATCATCATCATCACCAAATCTTCATCATCATCATCATCACACAATACCTTCTTCCTATGTACAATGGTGTAATATTTTTAATATTTCCTCTTGTTTAAATTTCTCTTATCCTTTATTTTCTCTTGTTTATATTGCTTGCTTATTTATTCATTTTCACAGTTTCTTATTGATTGTTGTTTGTATTTTGTTATCCACTTTGCTGCTGTATTCCTGCAAATTTCCTCACTGTGGGACTGATAAAGGAATATTTTATCTTATCATCATCTTAATCTTTCCAACCACGTGTCTCCAGAGGTTATGTTTCTAGCAGTCTGCTCATTTTTTGACACTTCCTCAAAAACTAATGATTTTGACAAAACTTGGTTTCTAAACAAGGCTAAACACAAACCTTTTCCATGAAATTCAGGGATAAATTTGAATCATCAGAACTTGTTTTTTTTTCCTTTCATTGAGGTGTTCTAGGCCTTGATAGAGGAAGGCTCTCTGAAGAGCATCCTTCTAGTTGTATATGGCTTTGTTGAAGCAAATCAGTTTGGCTAATCAAACAATAAATAAATTTAATTTGGCCATGTTTATAACCAAATTCATTACCGATCATTTCAGTCATATAGTCACTAGGAAAGGCACTGATTAGAGTGGATAGCTTTGGTCCAAACTACTGTGTATTTGTTGTTTATTTACAGAACATGTTTTAATTTGATTTTTATGTTGATGACTCCACTTGATCCTGGAAGTAACTAAACAATGATTAAAGTTGTCCAGATATTACTGGATTTACAGGTTTGGGGAAACTGCTGCTTACGTTGAACATTGTTGGATAGGTATAAATAGCGGTTTGGCCCAAACAGATGGATAATTATCCATCTGTCTTCTTCGCTGGGTGTTAGTTCGTAGTGTTCCTTTGATTAGCATATTTTAGCAGACTGTGGATGCTCTGCAGTCTTACTGGGGTTCTGAGGGAACAGGGTGCAGCTCTTGCAGTGAATGATCTCCTTGATGACAGGCATGTCGGGGGGAACAGGTGGAGGAGGGACCAAGCTGATGCCCGCCATCATGGGGTTGATGGGTGTGATGAGGCTGATCCCGGGCTCAAACCTCTGAATGCACAGAGAGTCTGCAGCACACAACACACATTTACAAAATTAAAAAAATCATTTTAGTTTTGTGTTTATTGATATGTCATGATCTCCACTGTGGCATACAGCGCCTACAAAAAGGATTCGCCATCTTCAGCTTTGACATTCTGTTATTGTGATATGACATCAAATAAATAAATACATTCAGATTTCTTCATACAGTAACTTTAAAATTGATGTTCTTCAACCTCAAAGTGAAAACAAACCTCTTCAACATGATTTAAATGAAATAAAAATCAGTCCAAACAATGGATACCATGAATCATCTCTTTAATCTATAATAAAGCCAGCTGGCTTTAGAAGAAAATGTATCCTCCCTAGTCGGAACATGTAAACTGCAGAGCAGAAAAGAGGAGCTGGTTGAGGAGGCGAGAGAGGGAGGACGAAAACGTCCATCTGTGAAGACAAAGTGAGGACCAAAAGAGAACATAAACAATGAGAAGATGGTGAGGACGGCAGCAATGTTTCAGCTGTCTGGAAAATGAGCAGACAGGATGGAGGAGAGCGGCACACTGCAGTGACTAACAGGGCACTCAGAGAGTTCATATCTCAGCCAAGGATGAGGACGCCCAGAATTCTGTGTTAGCATGAACAAAGCTTTTACATTTTTAGCTTGTGGTGTAATGATACACTAGCTCCACGATTCAATACGTATCAAGATACACCCATCACAAATTGCTAGGTATCACGCTATACCAACCACGATTTGATACGTATCACGATACACCCACTACTATGCAATATGTATCATGCTACACCCACCACGATTCAATACGCATCGCAATACACCATCACAATTCGATACGTATCACGATACACCCACTACGATTTGATATGCATCATGGGACACCCACCACGATTCGATACATATCACGATACACCCACCACAATTCAATACGTATCACGCTACACCCACCACAATTCAATACGTATCACGCTACACCCACCACAATTCAATACGTATCACACTACACCCACCACAATTCAATACGTATCACACTACACCCACCACAATTCAATACGTATCATGCTACACCCACCACGATTCGATACATATCATGATACGCCCACTACATTTCAATATGTAACGCAATACACCATCACGATTTGAAACGCATCACAACACAATATTATATCGCTATTCACACTAATTATACAGTAATTTAAATAGTAAATGTTTACCATTGAAGAAACAAATGATTCTGAAGCAATTTGCAGTCCTCGTTATCCTATAACTGTTTGCACATTTTTGAAAATCATTTATGCTATTTTTTTAATAATCCTTTCTACCATGAAGTAGTTGATTTAATGGTATAACAATATCACAATACTCTTATCAAAATGTGATTTGATACAACTCCCAAAATACACAATTTGCAGCTCCACAGCAGCTTCATCAGCATCAATCTCGCTCAAATCTCGTACAGATTCAAATTCTCCGTTGTTGGATATGTATAAGTGACAGTTGTCATCAAGATCCATGGATTTGCTTTTGAGACACTGATGGAAATGTCAGAAAAATCCCAATCTCACTATGATAAAGAAAGTAAAGAAGCGGTCTGGAATCAACATCTGGATCCAGCGCGACACTGAAAGTTCTTTACAAGACTGATTTTTTTTTCTTTTTTTTTTGGTGAAGATCTCTTTTATTCGGGTTTTGGACTTCAGTGTCTTGCTAAACGACACTCGGAGACACAGACCAGGATTTGTCAGGGATCAAACCACAGCCCTTTCACTTACTGAGCAATCTGATCTCCAGATTCCTTCAACAATTCAATTCTCGTGGCTTCGGGATGCACCGTGAGCTTCCAGCTAAAGAGCTGTAAAATACTTCCGGCAGAGGGTTTAGTCTGGAAAAAGAAGAAAGAGGCAGCGCGCAGTTTTTTTATTTTTTTTATCAGAAATCTTCAGGCTGATAAAAAAGAAAAAAACACTTGGAAAGATCATCTCCCATAAATCTGAGGATCTGTAGCCGGCCGATTCTTCAGGTCCTATGAAAACTCATTAAAGTGTTGTGTGCGATCAGCCCGACAGGTGAATTACACATCTACGAGCTGAGCATTCATCATAATCACATAAAGCTGCTTTTACACCGAGCCACAACCAAACCGCGTTCATTTTTCTGTCTCCGACTCTGCCAGAATGAAAGAGAGGAAGAAATATAGAGAATAAAAACACGGAGGGAGGGAGGAGGGAAAAAGTGAAACTCAGAGTCAAGAAGAGGAGAAACAGACTGACATTAATAAAAACAATATGCATGCTTTTAATTATTATTATTAACAACAATAAGCAACAAGGAACACAATGTGCATCAGCATCTGTGGGAAATATCTGGCTGTAAAAACAGTTGTGGTCAGAAGTTTACATACACTCATCATTGGCACTAATGTCACGGTAATTTGGTGCATTTAATGAGTTCTTTGAACTGTTTTTTTGCCAGGGTGGAATGATTGTACAGCATACATCAATAATGACTCTAAAAAACAAGCAAATTCAGTGCACAAGGTTGAATTTATTTGGGCTGCTCTAATCCACACAGGCTCAAACTTATACATACAGGCTCAAATATATACATACATTCACTTTAATCTTTTATTAAGTGGTGCTGAAGGTTCTACAATGTCTTTTAATGTGACAAGGCCAAGGCCTATTAACTCCTCGATAGTGATCATGATTGACTACAACTGGTAGTTTCTCTTTGCCAGCATAAAAAGGATGTGTCTGACAGCACTCATTGGACTGATCAATGGGAAAGTCCAAGGAACTCAGTGAAGCTCAAAGAAGGTGAATTGTAGATTTACACAAGTTGGGAAGGTCTCTTGGAGCCATTTCTGAACAACTGCAGATTGCAACTTCATCAGTTCAAACAATTTTTCATAAGTACAAGTTAGTCAGATGTGTCACCACTTTGCCAAGGTCTGGAAGAAGACCCAAACTGTCACCCTGAAATGAGAGGAAATTGGTTAGGATGTTCAGGAACAACCAAGACTGACCATAAACTGGAAACTGCTGGAACACCAGAGTCACTGTCCACAGTGAAGCAAGTTTTACATTGCCATGGACTGAGTGAGAGGGTGCCGACCAAAAAAGAAGCCCCTGCTCCAAAATTGACACCTTCAAGCCAGACTGAAATTTGCAGCTGCCCACAAATGCCTTCTGGA
>OMMV01194248.1:0-21023 GCA_900302635.1 Chatrabus melanurus
AAACAATTAAATAAAGAGTTCAATGCATCACTTCCATTCGTCCTCATAGGCAGATACATTTGTCATCATCCGCATAACAATGAAAGGACAGATTTTGCTTGACCCTAAAGGCAGCATGTACAATGAAAATAGAATAGGCCCAAGAATACAACCCTGTTGCACTCCACAAGAGAGAGGAGTATTTGATGAGGAGAGGTCACCAATCATTACAGAAAAGCTCCTAATAAAATAAAAGATGGGCCTATTAAGTTGCTTGTGTTGCTAATTACAGGGTCCTGGTAGCCAATGGAGACTACTGTTGCTTATCCTCAAATACTGCCTTTTTCATTTAAAATAATGTGGAATCCTCTTTCCCTAGTGTTTTTAATTTTAATTAAACTAGGGGTGACGTGTGCAGCCATGCCGCTTTGTGCACACCTGATCCTGGCAGATCTTTGAAGTTAAGCAGAGTAGGTCCTGGTTAGTACTTGGCGAGGAGACCGCTTAGGCCTCAGTCACAACTGCACTCACGATCGGTGGGAATGTACGTCCTCTGCGATTTGTGGGTGCCATGGAGGATGTACAGGCAGAGGAAAGGTTGCACGGGCGCCGTCAGAAAGGCGGAAGAACGGCGTACGGCCGCCGCGCGTGTCGCAGGTGCACCGTGAGATGTCCGGACACGCAGGGACGCCAATAGCAACATGCGGTCGGTGTGCGCCTTTTGTACTCCCGACCCGGGGGGTGCCGCACTTGCGCTGTGCCTCATTTGCGTACGCACGTTGTGGGTGTGTGCGCCGTCCGCAGCACGCAGGGGCACCTGCTGGAGACGTGTGAGACGTGCGTCGTAGACCACCAATGTTCTGTTTTTTTTCTTTTTTTGTGTTAGTAGTAATAACAACATATTGAACATCAGGTGAACAATACAAACACACATATAAACAAAGTAAACATGATGCCAGGGGTTTACATAAAATGACTACATGTTAGTTCATTAAAGTGTTATACAGGAGAACAGACCCGGCGGCTTGGGCAAATCAGAGGGCGGGCATTTAATATTCGTGGGGGGGGCGCCTAATTATGACATCAACATTTTCACTGCTTTGAAATCACATTTTCTACATGACGACCATAGGAAAAAAACAATTCATTTTTACTAAAATTGTAGGGTGCCTATAATGTTTTGTTATCACTGTGTATTGTTTTCATGGCCTGTAAGTCTATTTACCTGAGGGTATGTCTGCAATATGGACCTAATTAATTTGTTCATTATGGTTTTACCATAGGAGATTAATGTTTTCGATGGTATCAGTTTAAACAGCTCCTCCCTGGGGCAGAGGGCTTTCTTTGTTTCTAGACATAGAACATATGAAATGTACATTGTAGTATCTAAAGTCTGTTATGGGAACATGTTGCACATTATTATTTCATGCTTTTTACTCATCTATAACTCCAGTCAGTTGTTACTGTGGTATTGTTGTACCCTCTACTGGCTGCATGTAAAACAGCATCTAACCGCCACACTTTTGGTTGCAGGGTGACAAAGGAGGTGAGCGCGTTCTGCAGAAGAAATGGACGACGTTCCTCAAAGCCCAGCTCTTGTGCTCTCTGCCCGATGACGGCTTCCCCTTCAACATAATCCAAGACATGTTCGTGTTGACCCCCAGCCCAGAGGACTGGAAGAACACAGTATTTTACGGAGTCTTCACGTCTCAGTGGTGAGGACGAGCACTTTGATGAACACATCACTGACAATAAAGGTGCAGTGAGAGGCCTCGCGTACCTACTGACAGACGAGGGCGGCATCGCAGATATTTGTGATGTCATAATGTCAGAATGACAAAGAAATGAGATGAAGGAAGATATTTGGAGGCACATTCAGATAGCTACCAAAATGTCCTCAACTCTGCAGAACACATTGAGTTTTAATGTTTGGAAACACAGATAACGGGGCAATTACATAACCTCCTCCTCTCTCCTCTGTCATTGAGCAGGGGTAAATCTTCAGCTATAATTGTGGTAATGTGGTAAAATATATCTTGATTTTGATTTTACTTGTTTTATATCATGATCTGCTAGAAACTAAAGTGTAAATGGTTTTATTTATTCAGACAGCAAAACAAGAATTTGCATACAAAGGTACAGCTTTTTGGCAATTACAAAGAAAAAAAAATCTAACAAGTTGGTCTTCAAAAATAATTCATGACAGAATCTGTGTTGCTTACAAGTTCACTCTCACAGTAAAGGCGCAGTCACACCTACGCGTTTGGGCCAACGTAGACAAACGTATTTTCAAACGTCGCTGTCTGCTAGCCTCCGCTAGCACCATGTTGTGGAACGCCGTGCTGCGTTTGAGGTTCGCTACCAAACTCCGGTACTGTCAGTTTTGCTGACGTTCGGCCAATTTTCTCAACTCTGTCCTGCGTTCATCATAGTGTGACTGCGCCTTAAGAAGTATTTTCAGTCCAAAAATTGTGGCAGTTTGTGAAAAGTGTGACGTAAGACGATGTGCTGTCGTTGTTGCTGACAAAAATGTAAACGAGTGAGTGAGTGAGTTAGTCCGCCCCAGCCAGCTGGTATAGGCAATAACTCAAAAACAATAAATGCCATCTTCTTGTAACTCATTGAATTAAAAGAGCATATAATGAGGATGAAGTCATTAGATGGTGGTTAACTTTAACACTGACACCTGCTGGACAGTTCATGAATTTGCATCCAGACTTGTTTTGATAATTACAAAATTAGTTATTTTTGTTACAGTTTCATTGCAAATTTTTGATATTATTGAAATTTGCTAAAAATAAATAAATATATATTTATTGAGTCAGGTATAAGTTGTTGCAGCTTGCACAGAGGGCTACACCAGAAAGTCTGGCAACAACAGCTTTCATTGCAAATTGTCCTTTTTGTCAGGTTACATCTTGATTTCTTTACAAAATAAGAGCAGAGTAATGCAGATGTTCGTTTTTCATTTTCGAAGGTATAAAGGTGCCTCAGGAAGCTCTGCAGTGTGTTCCTTCACAATGGCACAGGTGGAAAAGGCATTCAGTGGACGATACCGAGAGGTTAACCGAGAGACCCAGCAGTGGTACACATACAACCATCCACTACCAGAGCCGAGGCCTGGAGCTGTACGTACCCACCGAATGCCCTCTGCTGGATACTGCAGCAGTATCCATGACAACCATCAACACGATTCAATGTCAGACACATGACATCACTCATATGCCTGTCCGCTAATCAACCACATCCTTTCATACGTTTGCAGATTTTTAAAATGTATTCAGCTATGCAGTCTTTTGACAAGAAATACAAAATAATTAAACTGGTAATAGTGTCAAAATTAATTTCCTGAGCAATGGCTACATTTTTTGATTAAAAAGAGTTGCATACACACATGTAAATTAGTTTAACATGTTTAAATAATGTGGTGAAGAAATTATCAATTTGACAAACTCAATCCTGTTCTCATTTTCAACAATATTCCTTCTCTGCTTTCAATATTTGATTAATGCTGCAGTTGCATGCTGCAGATGGAAAGTCAGTGCTTCAGATTTTGTTGCTAATGTGGATCTAATCATGTAAATTAACAACTGTTTGGTCAAAAATATTTAATAAAATCTTTAACTGGGCAGCAGCAAATCAACACATGTTAGCAGAATGTGTTATTTGCTCGCAAAAGAGCGTATCAGACAGCAGGTACATGCTACGTTAGCCACATTCAGTCCATTTGCTTCCGTACGTAAAGTTGGCGGCCACGTTGTGAGGAAATCGTCTGTCTTGTAAACAATGGCACATAATAGGGAAAAGGGATCCTTTTCTCGTGAAATATGTCATGTTTCTAAATATTCTCACCTGATTTTCAATTAAGGTGGCTTATTTATGAGCCTATTGATTAAATTACATGAAAAGTTTTATTTAAATGTAATCCTTTTTTCAATTTAAAAGTATATTAGTGAATCAAAAAAATCTTTGTGAAAACTGTGACATGGTTGTGCAGTGTCAGATAGACGTGTGTACTTTTGGTGAAAAATTAGGTTGAATCAGCATAAAAGTTCACAATAATGAAACATTAATTTTGTATTTGCCAAATTATTACTTTATTATTTAGTGATCTCAATTGTACTGTGTTTTATTTGGCCAACAATAAATATGTAATTCAAATTTGGCATCATCATTTACAACTTCTAGTTGATGCAGAATTCAGAATTTGTGTTTATAATATGTTTGTAATTTAATATAATGAGTGATGTCATGAGTGATGGAGACAGTGAGAAAACCCCATCAATCACAAGGACCACACAGTTTTTACTACCACATTTATACAGTACTGTGCAAAAGTTTTAGGCACTTTAAAAAAAAAATTCAAACAAAAAAGTGCCCCTAGGCATCATTGTCAACAGAAAATCATGTGAAATTCCCACCCCCTAAAAAAAAAGAGAAACATAAATAAAATATGAGATTATTACATTTTATTTTTCATTAAAGTAACCAATCAATTACTAATTTACAAGCCTGATTTTAAAAAGAAGCAAAAACACAAAAAAATGTGATTTTCTTGTGGCTGTACTGTCTAGTACTTGACAACACACAGTTGCAAACACACAGATCAATCAATCATAAAATTATTTTAAAAACCTGATTTAACCCAGCCTGATTTTCCTATAAATATGAAGAGACACCCTCAAGCAAATTGTGTCATTTTATCACCTAAAAGAAATTAATTATTTTTAAAGGTGAGATGTAGTCAGACTTTTTACATATTTATTCATAAATATGAACCATTTAACAGCTTCTCTTTATTTAAAAGAAATATTTAGACATATTTAATATGCCTAAAACTTTTGCACAGTACTGTATAACTGCTGCACAATATGCAGGCATGTCGCTGTGGTGACTCCTGCACAAGATGGCGGTGCCTATTACGCATCACTTTGTGGGTGTGTCACCTCTAATTTATATATGCAACTCTGTGGCTAGTGTGACTTCTAGCCGGAGAAATGAACCATTACAAATACATGAGGGGAGTGTATTTGTTCTATCCAGTAATATCTTACACCTAAAGGCAAATGATAAAGACCTGCTTTTACAACAGATTATACTTTGGTAGGGAAAAATGTCTTAAAAATGAGATGAAATTATATGATAGCCAGTGCCATAAGGTAGAGTGAAGAGCACTGTAGTTAAAAAGCCACCAATAACTAGCTAGATAGCATGTAGTGTGGCTGTTAGCCAATAATAGGTTCATAATTATGGGAAGGAAGTGTATTTGTTTATTAAGTATCTGTTTTTGAGAATAGGTTATGCTTCAGTAGGGCCTAATTTTATAAAATGAGATGGCGTGTCATGACTAGCTAATGGCCAATTTAGACTTTTTTTTTACATCTGACTGATTGACACCATTTTCATTCCTCCTTGTCCATATGGAGAACCTTAAGCTGAACAGAATATTAAGCTGACGTAGGGAAATCGGGAATTTTCTGGCCAGCTTCACCTCCCTTTGGTGAATGGGACTAGACAGGCAGTCATTATCCAACAAGAGCTAAATTATGCCACTAACGACTTGTGTTACCTCCACAGTGCATCACAAACGTTGCTCGAGAGCAGGGCATCTCTTCATCCCTGCACATGCCGGACAAGGTGCTGAACTTTGTCAAAGACCACTTCCTGATGGACAGTGTGATCCGCAGCCAGCCTCTCCTACTGAAACGTAAAGTTCGCTACACGCAGATCACTGTGCATCGAGTCCAGGCATCCCGCAAGCCCTATAACGTGCTCTTCATTGGCACAGGTAGAGGACTGCACACAAGTTCAGCTGCACAATTATCAATTTGTTTGTATCATCCGGCATGCACAGAGTTTAATGTTGTTTAATGTTCATCGTGTGTCTTTTCCAGACGATGGGAGACTCCATAAAGCCATTAATGTTAACAACAAGATGCACATCATAGAAGAGATGGTGCTGTTCCGCGATTCACAGCCAGTGCAACACATGGAACTGGACTCTGAAAAGGTAGAGTGCACAGAGGGATAATTGGCTCAATTTGTTTTAGAGAGCTTTGTCATCATGTGAACTGTGAGGTAATAATCCTCTTCAATAAAAGCATTTGTTAGCAGTTTAGAGCTTCCATGAACCATGAAGACTTATACCCTAAAAAAGACCTCTTGTTCAGTGAGATAATTACATGCAGCTTTCTCTCAGGGGAACTTTAAACAGCTGGAACTGAGACACTTCGTGAATTCCTCAGCCCTAAATGGATTTGCACAGAGAGATAGTTGTTATAATGATACAAATAAAAGCCGAGTACGTTGTATTTAGATCGGGGGCAGACAGGGACGACGCTGGATGAAAATAGTAACCCACTAACTGTATTTGGGCCATTTCCTTCCTTTGTCCTCTGCGTTGTCATTTCCATAGGGTCGACTTTATGTCTCCTCTTTCTCTGAACTGGTGGAGGTCCCAGTGGCAAACTGCACTAATTATCAGAGCTGTGGGGAGTGCATCCTCTCCAGGGATCCTTATTGTGCCTGGAATGGGAGGCAGTGTGTAAATGTGAAGCAGATTCCTCCAAACAGGTGTGTATCCCTCGACACAATCATCGACAATCAGGTTTACACCTATAAACTTTAGATATGTTAGAGTCTGTCTTTCGACTCCTGGTGCTCCCAGTCTTACTGTATGGTTGTGAGACTTGGACACTAACCAGTGACCTCAGGCCATGAATGAATGTCTTTGGTACTGGGTCTCTCTGGAGGATTCTTGGGTACTGCTGGAATGACTTTGTGTCAAATTAATGGTTATTTAAGGAGTCTCACATGAGGCGTACCACTTGTATTGTGAGGGAACTTTAGTTATGACATTTTGGCCATGTGGCATGGTTCTCTGGGCATGATCCACAGCACAGGTGCCTCAGTGTTGAGGACCACAGCAACAGGAAAAGGTCAAGAGGACGCCCATGTTTCACCTAGCTATGGCACATAGATGGTTACTTTCAGGCATTGGAGATGGACCAGCTATCTGTCTTAGTGGTTGTCATCCAGGATGGCTGTTTAGTGTAGTGGGTGTAGCACCAACTCATGCTCCTAGACCTGACCTGAGTGATGAGTGTTTTTGAGTTTTTTACACCTAATTGACATACCCAAAAGTAAAGGATTATTGCTCTTGAAAATATGACAAAGGAATAATATACATTGTATCAACTGACAGAAAGCCGCTTAAAATTTCAGGCAAAACAGTTAGCATCAAGTTGAGACAGGATTATCCTTGGTGGGTAATATTATCACCAAGTATTGGAAAATAGGTTCATTAGACTTTTTTTTTTTTTAACCCTCATCAGTACACAGCCTGAAACTTACTAATCTGTACACCTGGGGTCCATGCAGACCCCACCAGAACTTCTTCTTCTTTAATACTGTTAACATGTTTTTATTTATGGCAGTCTTGCAGATATCTGTAACATAACTAGACAGCTTCACTTTGCAACTATTTTGAAAAGAGACTTTTGAGTATCTGGCTGATAAACCACATTTCATTTTGAAAGACTTTTGAGACATTTTTTTCCCTCTTTTTCAAACACAACTCTTCAATACAAAAAGTCATTACCTACCCCGACACCCTTCAGTTGCTCTGATGCAAATATCCTGAATAGAAAAACTGCTCTGACAGTTCAGTAGTTATGAAAAATTGACTCAAAGCTCCAAATTTTGTTATGGAGTCTGACCAGATACCAGTATATCAAACTGGGGTCCAAGTGGACCCCATAAGAAAAATTATTATGGAGCCCACAATATTTAATCAAACTGGATCAAAATAAGTGAAATTGAAGGCAACTGTATAGGTGACAATTACATAAAATTTCAGCTGAATAAATGCAACAGTTCAGAAAATATGTCAAAAAGCGACGGACCCCCAAGCGGACCCCAGGTGTACTGATTAGGGTTAATGTAAATTGGCTAATAAGCCAACAAAGAGACTCAGACATTATCCTACTTGGAGGAGGTTAAACAAAATAGAATGCGGAACATATTTTTAAAATTCTGTTTTGCTTAAAATTAAAAAAAAAAAAAAGACAAATTAAAAATCTTAAAAATTAAATGTTTTTCCTTTGCATTTTTCCCCCTCTCAAATGTCTTTCAGTGATTGGAAGCAGGATGTAGATGACGCAGATACATCAGCTATTTGCAACAAGGCAGCACCTAGCCCACGGTCTGCTAAAGTTCCACCGACAAGTAAGTCAACGCCTCCGCTCTGGATGCTCTCGATTTACAATGCAAAATCTCTCACACTTTGTCGTCCAGTTTAAGTTTTAATTACAAACATTTTGTCAAGCTGCCATTTTCTGAATCCCGTCGATTTTTGTCAAGTACCACAATGAGGTAAAACTTAAACCTTAGGTTAAACAGCTACACTTCTTTTTTTTTGCAGGAATATCTTCATGCCAGGTGATCATTATTCCAGCCAACACATTCAAAGTGCTGCCTTGCAAACTGCGCTCCAATTTGGCTGAAAGGAAGTGGGAGTTCAGTGAGGCTGCAGGTCACTTCCATTACCCCAGCCCGGAGGGTGGGCTGGTAGTGGTCGCTCAGTCTGGCAGACAGGAATCATATGAGTGCTGGTCAGTGGAAGAAGGCTTCAGACAGCTGCTGGCCAACTACTGCGTGAGGGCCGAGACCAAGCAGGAGAGCACCACTCTAACAGGCCGTTCACACACACCGCAAGTCTCCCAGGAGGAGATCATCATCCTGCCTGGAGAGGCCCATTCACCGCAGATAAACACCAAGACCTACTGGAACGAGCTCATCGTGGTTTGCGCTCTCCTGGCCTTCTCCCTGGTGGTCTTCTTCCTCTTTGTGGTCTACAGGAACCGAGATCACATGAAGTCCATGCTTAAGGAGGGAGAGTGCCCCGGCATGCAGCAGAAGAAGCCCAGAATAGTGGGCAAACCAGCGGAGAACTTGCCGCTCAACGGCAGTACAGCCACGGCGCCGGTGTCAGATCACAAGGGCTACCAGACCCTTAACGACAACTACATCTGCAGCACTCCGCCGCACGAGTGCTCGTCGCCGGATAACAGCAAGAGCTTCTCAGAGTGCGAGAAAAGGCCTCTGAACTTGAGAGAGAGCCACGTTGAGATCTCTTCCGCGTGTCCACGACCACGCGTGAGACTAGGTTCTGAGATCAAAGACTCAATTGTGTGAGGCCCGTTTGCAGTTATGTGGAGCGACTCGGCGCAAACTGAAAGGAAACCGTGCATTTGCTGAGAAAGACGAAATCCTCGACGAAGTAAAACTAAAGAACTTCAGACTCTTCACGGACTGACATTTCACGACAGACATTTTGCACTTTGTTTTGTCTCTGTGGTCCACGTGCATTTTTACATTTTTCCTCCACTCCCACCCATTCAAGTGCATTATAAGCACGTTGGGGAATTTCAAGTTTGCCTTTGGATTTTTCACGTTCATATACTTTTCACCCACAAAGGAGGTGGTGTTGCTCTGTCGTCCATCCAGGATTCGCTGACTGAATGTCACAGCTTCGCCATTCAGTCCGTCCGTTTATTCTGCTGGCATTGCTTTGAAAAGAGGAATCACACTCAGACATGTTCCTACTCAGCCGACAGTAATTGCTGGTTTTTTTATTTCTCTCATTTTGTCAACTTCTGTAAGAGCCCACCCTTCACTGAGGCTATGCACTGCGTTACTGTATTGCAGCAGGTGAACACTCGTGCACCATAATATACACAATTCAGAAGCAGAAAAAAACAAATGTTGTGTCACACTGTCACTGAATTATTGACCCTATGCAGATCTGCAACAAGGAGATCAGCGCGAAGTAGTTGTTTTCATCCACCCTTCACCATCAGCGTTCACACGATATTTGGCCGGCTACAGAGATGGTCAGTTTTACTCAAGACGGTGGGGGGTGTCTATGCATAATTTCATTTGAAATTAACAAATACGAAAAATCTCTCAGTGGAGCGGAACTTCTTTTTTTTTCTTAACTTGTGCCCCACCATTCCACCAAGTTTCTTATAAAATTGCATGCATTAAGTTCAATACACAAATTTATTGGTCTCACTATCAGTTGAAAAAAATTGGGTGACACGGAGCGGAGCCCAATTTTTTTTCAACTTATAGCAAGACCAATAAATTTGTGTATTGGACAAAAAATGCATCCAATTTTATGATTATTATGTTTTCAGAATATTTACAGAAAAAAAATAGAGAAAATTTCACACACCAGAGATTCAGAGATGTGTTTAATATCCACATCCAGAATGGTAAAGTTAATCATCCAAAATTGTTTCTCTTTCCGGTTCACGGAAAATTAGTCTCGTTCGTAGTTTGTGAACGCTTCAGAGCACACTTGCGATCGCATGCCTTAAATGTATGTTTTATGAGGAAATTATCAGGAAAATTACATAACCCTCGGAAACATGCAACAAAAAGTTCCCGGATATGGATCCAAGTTTAAAAAACTTTGGATTGCGGGAGATTTAAATTGGATCCAATTCATAATTAAATTGAAATAATCGGCTGTGTATAAATGTATAGGATGGTAGATTCTGAAAACATAATAATCATGAAAATTAGCCCATGACTTTTTGAGCACCGTATTTTCCAGACTATACGGCATGTTTTTTTGTTGTTGTTTTTTTTTTTACTTGTTTGGCTGGTACTGCAACTTATATTTCAAAGTGACTTATATGTCAAAAATATACTACCTTATCATCTACGGCCACAAGATGGCCCCGTCTACCACCGCAGAATTTAAAGTATGCAGCCAAAATGGAAATTGAGCAGCAGAAAGAAAGTTTGCAGTAAGTGAGAAACTTATCAGGGACTGGCGAAAAGCAGAGGTAACTCTTACTGCTATGAAAAAAACACAGAAGGCTAATCGTGGGCTGAAACCTCGATGGCCAGCGCTGGAGGAACGAGTCCACAGATGGGTCCTTGAACAGCGAGCTGCTGGCGGAGGCTTATCAGCGGTGCAGTTACATCTCCATTTCCAGGTAACTGCCAAGGAGATGAATATAAATGATTTTGCTGCCGTGCCTTCTTGTTGCATGAAGCAGTAGCACCATGTTTCAAACATAAATGCGACTTACAGACCGATGTGACTTATACATGTATGTATATATATATATATATATATATACATATATATGTGTGTGTTCCCCCTCTTCATGACGCATTTTTTGACAGATGCGACTAATACTCCAGTGTGACAAATAGTCCGGAAATACGCTAATCTTTGTAACCATCAAACAAGTCAACCAACCATCAGACATGTGAAAACATTATCTCCTTGGCGGAGGTAATAAACCTGTTACCAAAATTGAGCTCCTTCAAATAATGTTTCCACAATATTTGCTTAATTATATAATCAGTCCAGAATATTAGTTTTACTTTGTGATGTTATAAGGAAAGCATGTCAGTTTTACTTTATAATGGCACCAAAATTAAATGGGTTCTTTCTTGGTTCTTGTGCCATACCTTCACCTTCCAGTTCTGAGTAATTGTGGTGACAAACAAGCAAACCAACTAAATGACATAGGTGAAAAGTTAGTGTAGTTCGTCACTAAAATTATTCTTTCGCAAACCACCAGGTTCCATAAAGATCTGTCCATACATGTTTTGAGTAATCTTGGTGACAAACAAGCAACCAAACCAAAAGACAGGTGAAAACATATCCTTGATGTAAGTGAACACAGTGTGACTGCACATCAGCAGCAGCTCCGAGGCTGCGACATAGAACCCATGTAGGACGTTAAACTTTGTTGAACATCAGCCTTCAAAAAACACTATGGGCCCTATCTTGATGGCGCGGCGCAAATACTTTTGGAGCGTGCCCATGGTCTACTTGCTATCGAGACGGCGCGCAAAGGGGTTGCATTACCGTCTTCATTCGTCCTTTATGCGCTGTGGACCCGCCATGTGAGGTTTTCTGACTATTGTCCTCCATAAATACAACAAATACAGTGCGCCAGACTATAGACCAGATCTTTGCTAGTCTAAGGCGCGAAAGCTTTTAGTTGACAGACAATATGAACATGCCAACTCCGTGCCTGACCACGCCTCAATTTAAGACAACAAGCCCACATGACTGCAAGTGTACATGCTATTTAAAGAAGGTGGGCACTGGGATTAAAAAGTGACAACATGTGTCGGGTGGAAACTAGCAGTGATACTAGCACTGCACTGATCAAATTTACCACAATGAAAATACTGGTCAACAAATTACCTCCATAGTGCATTTCATACTAACTTACATCGTGATTGTGGTGGAGATAGTCGACTGATGGGCACAGTTACATCGTAAGATGCAGCCAAGTTGCACGATTCCGTGTTTCCATCTTTTTTTTTTTTTAATTTTTACAACATTTTTACCAGACAGGAAATGTTTTTACATCAAGCACCCAAGCAGAGCTGCATCGGGTCAATACTCATCCTTTCGGATTAAATATAACTCAGAGAGAAATCGTGAACCGACTGAAAAGAGACACCACCTCGGCCATAACACACCAATAAATAACACACGGTCAAAAAAAGAATATGATCAAAATGGACACTATGATAAAGGGAAAAGCTCACTCCAGGTATTATCCTGCTGTTCTTCATGAGAAAGGCAGACTATGCAAAGCAAAAACTAATGTGAAGTGGGGTAAATGCCATAAAAACCTCACCGTGGGACGAAGCACTGAGGAGTCGGTGCTGTTAATTACTGAGCATCGGTGGCACTGCAAAAACACACCCGGATAACAATAATTGCTGGTATGCAAGAGAGGTTAACCATTATTTGTCGATTTATCACAAAGAAATTCTGAAATGCTGACATCTTAAATACACATTAAAAAAGAAATCAAGGGTTTATTATAATAATGTAAATCTGTGGCTGTAGGTTTATGTCAATATGATGACGCATTTTTAAAATTCTAATTATGCGGCCAAATGTTTTCATCGAAGGGCATTTTTTTATAGTTCATTTTAAATATTTAAATATCTATCCTGATTCTCAGAGGTAATTATAAAGAGTTCATATTTCTATAGAAAAATGTGTTTTATGACAGATGGTTGAACAACCGCAACTTTATTTACTTGATCTACATTTGAGTGTTCATTAGTGGAAGGTAATTGGCCTCTCTTTTTATGAGTAAAAACTGATTCCCTTCTTAAAGCTACAGTGTGTACGATTTAGGGGTGTGTATTAGAAAGCAGAAATTGAATATAGCCCTCATAACCATCTGTTCATTAGTGTATAATTATCTGCAACAACGAATCAATGTGTTTTCATAAGCTTAGAATGAGTCCTTCATATCTACAGGGGAGCGGGCCCCCTCATGGAAGCCGCCATGTTGCGCCGCCACATTGATACAGTAGCCCAAAAGGGACATACTTACTCCGCCTTTTGCATTTTGCAGCACGGCCAGAAGAAAAAAGAAGAGGAATCAGTGATTGCTAGTGCAGGCTAACAAGTTTGAAAACCCTCATTTTTGTGAAATGGAGAATTTCACCTTTTGCTTATCGCAAGAGAAGACGAGGGAGCATGAATCCCCATCGCCAAAGAAGCAAAAACATGACTGGCGATGGCATAATGCAATCTGCAACCTCACTACTAGATGGCGCTAAATCCTACACACTGTAGCTTTAAGTAATGTGAAAGAGAACCATCAATTTAAACTTTCATATTGTAACGGGCATAGCCAGGTTTTTCTCTTTTTGGGGGGGCTGAGTCAGTTTATACTTGTTCTTTTATACCGTTTGGAGTGTTTTGAAATAAGAACCATTTCCGAAGGAACAAACTCCGTGTCCACTAGATGTCACCTTTGTAGCGTTTCAAGCATTTCAAAGCAGCGTCATATTCTTAACTACTTATTTGATTTTGTGTTTCGAGCATTTCAAAACGATGAATTGTTTTCTGCTCCAAGGAATCCTGTCTGTTCAAACGATGTCACCATTACAGTATTTCAGGTGCTGAAAAGCAGTGAATGATTTTCTGAAGCAGCTGGTTCATGGTTTTTTTGTTGTTTTTTTTGGGAGCCCTTCAAAGCAATTGGTTCATTTGATATAAAGTATCAGAAATCCTTGTTACTAGCATCACTGTGTGTGGAATATTTAAATCCATAATACACCCCTCTTAGCTGCACCTGTGCATTGTAGTGATGGTAACTATTAATCTGCTTATTCAACAAATTTATGAGTGCAACCTCTCACAGTAATTTAAGTCTTATTTGAGTTTGTGTCTAGCTTTTGCAACATTGCCACTAAAATAACAAAAACCATGTTAAATGCAAGAAGGTGTACTGCTTAACTCAGAATGCATTTGTTTTGCACATGATACTGAAAAGCCTTAGTGTTGTGCAGGATAATGATAACAAATCTGCCTTTGGGAAAATGGATAATGCCTTCTAAAACAATAATCAAGAGACGTGCCTCTGGGAATACTGAACTAAGCAAGTCGTCGTGTTGTAAAATCAAATGCTATACTGTAGGTGAGACAGGTCTGACCGTGCTGCTCACACACACGGGTCAGTACATTGAATATGTGTATATCACTGTCAGCATTGTACAGTTGTACAGCTGTTTGTATTTTAAGTTTTTTGAAGTCACTTCAGTATGGAAGCCCATTTCTGCTGTGGGAGAATAACAAAGCTTACAATTATGGAATGATATGGAAAAAATATGCAGAAAGCTGAAATTATACCAAGTCAAAATTTAGATTTTTTTTTCATAACTGTTGAATTTTTCTTTCTGAGTAATAACAGCAAGATGCTCAGTAAAAATTATGACTAAGTTACATTCATGAGGTACTGAGTGAAAATTTTCTAAGTTATAATTATGAGATGACAATTTTGACTTGGTGTCCCATAATTATGACTTAGAAAACTCAGAATTTGGACTTCATAGCTCAAATTTATATTTTGGTATTTTGGCTGCCCCTGTTTGTTCAGGGTCACCACAGCGGATCCAGTACAGATCTGCATCGGGATTTGGCACAAGTTTTATGCCGGATGCCCTTCCTGACCCAACTCCAGTTCTGCCCAGAGAAACACACACAGCCCCTGGTCTTCCTAAGCAGTCTCCCAGCCAAGTACGACAGGACACACTCTGCTTAACTTCTAAGATCCGACTGGATCAGGTGTACACAGAGCAGATGGGCTCATAGCTCAAATTCATGACTTAGAATATTGTAATTTTTACTTTACAGCTCATAATTTTGACTTGCAAAGTCAAAATTTTGACATTTAGCTCTTAATTAGGAGACACTAAGTGAAAAGATTGATTTTCTAAATCATAATTAAAAGATGCTCATGCAAAATTTTGTGCACTTGCTTCTAAAACAGAAGGTCCCCTGTGCAAGACCACAGGCGCCCATTCTCCATGTTCATCTGGAGTTGTGTCAGTACGGGCATCCGGTGTAAAACTTGTGCCATATCAACATGCAGGTCAGATCTGCAGTGGCGACCCTGAGCGAAAAGGGAGGAGTCAAAAGAAAGACGATTATGTGATGCTCATTCAAAATTTCTAAGTCAATTCTGACTTGGTGTCCCATATTATGACTTAGAAAGGTATAATTTCAACATTACATCTTGTAGTTGCAATTCAGACTTAGAAACTCATAAGTTTCATATTTCATCTCATAATCATGGCTTAAAAGTCAAAATCCCTACTTAGTATCTCATAACTATGAATCAGAAAGTAAAAATTTGACTTTGTGTATTGCAATTATGACTTTGAAACTCAAAATTTTGACTTTTATAATTTCAACTTCCTGTGTATTTTTTCACATCATTCCATAATTCCATTGTTTTATTTGTTTGTTTGTCCCCTGCGGCAGAAACAAGCTTCCATGCTTCAACCTCAGTCAGGGACTAAATGTTATTCTTAAAGTGTAGCACATACTGTAAGTAACTACTGGCCGCTTTTAAAATACAGAAACACAGATATAGTATTACATTACAGTGTAAATGGCAATAAAAAAAATGGGCTCTGTGAGTGTCAGAGACTGGCCAGCTGTAATCAGTCATACAGTGTGGAAGGTATGAAAGATTAATCATTTGACTGTTATTAAAAACAAAGTGCAGCTTTTGGTGAAGCGGCTGTCATTGGAACAATATTAAATTTGTAGTACATAAAGTGGCTGTCACTTTGTTAAATGCGGGTACTGCTTTTCTCTTAAAACAAGTAAAAAATGAAATAAATTGATGACTCGTAGTACTTTAAATGGCACCGTCAGCACTGAGGAGGCGTGCTGTTCCCTCGTAAAGAATTGTCAGTCGGGCCTTATATTTGTGACGGTCCAAGTTGCTCAGACTCTTGTCAAACATCAATTCAGAGTCAGAATTTTTATGTGAAATTGTTTTGTAAATTCAGCTGCCAATGTAAAAAAAAAAACAAATATTGCAAACTGTACTTTTTGTATCATACATCACTTTTTTTCTTTTTTGTATTGTAATGTACAGTATATATGAAGCACTTTATTTTAATTTTTCAAATAAAAGTCAAATGGATACTTTTTTATTTGACTGCCTCATGATTTTCAAATGCAGGGCTGAGTGTTAAACTCTATATTAAGCATGCTCTTGAAAATTTCTTGATTATTTGTGTAATAGCAAGATTTGGAAGGATAACAACTTAAACTATTCTTTTAAAAAAATGGAAAAAAACAGAACTGATGATAAGTATGAAGATGGTCCAACCAAGACCAGAGGGCCACTGGCCCCAGCTGAAAACTGATTGGCTTCTGTGCCCCTGTCCTCTCAAAACGCCAATAAATTCTTATATATTGTACCTTTACTTTGTGATTTCCACTCTGGAGCAGAAGGTGGTGTTAAGCTGGATGCCAACCATAGTACAACAACAACAACAACAAGAGCCAACAATAAAAGTAACAGAAGAAGACTTTTTTTTTTTAATTGAAAATTTCACATCTAATCAATAAGGCAGAGTTACGTCAGTGAACACCATTAAACAATCCAGGCACAGTACATAAGAAATTATATAAAATCACAATAGCAAGTAGAGGTAAGAGCAAAAACATAAATAAACAGAACTGTAGAAACAAGAAAATAAAATAACTTTATTTATACAGCACTTTTTAGTCCCAAATTGTAGAAATCAAAATGATTTAACATGTACAATTACACATAATTAAAAACAATGTTAAATTAATCAGGACAAAAAAATAAAACCCATTGTAACAATAAAACCTATGTACATAATTGTTTTAGGGGTGGTCAAATATATTCCGTTCTTCAAAAGATCTGAATAGAGACTTTGCCTTTCAGTAGTTTGAAGGTACTGAGACGATTGTCCATGAGGTCTCTCTAAAAACTGAGAAGAGGGATTTCATTTTCCTCCATTTGGATGTGTGGATGAAAAACTTTGCCAGGAGTATTAGGTTGGTCAATATCAAGTCACTCTTTATATCTTTCACGTTGATACCAAACGCAATGTTTTCTTTTGTGAAGGCAGTAAAATGTGGGATTTTAGTTGATAGTCTTCCCAAAATGTCACAAAGTACATACAATAAAAATAAAAAACATGTTCTGTGGTTTCAAATTCAGTATCACAGATGCTGCAGTTATTGTGATCAATGTTAAATCTCATTCTTGGCATTTTATTGGACAGATAAATATTGTTGAGAACTTTGAAATGAACCTCTTTGGTCTTGGGGATTATAGGGTAAATGATGGATTTGTTTCTCCATTTTTTTTTTTTTTTTGATTTCTGAATCTGAAAACAGTTGCAAAGTAGAGTTTCTGTTTGATTGTACTGGGTACAGTATATTATTCAAGTGGTTACGTATAAATTTGTTAAAAATTTTCTCCGCCAAAACATTAGGACCACTAAAATGAAGGTTGGTCAAACAGTAGGTAGCAGCAAGCAACTGGTATAACTAGTTAGTTAACTACTACTAAAATCTCTGATCTCTCACTTGAAAAAGTAACATTGAGTCCAGGCTTGAACTCAGCTGGTTAATTGCATTAACCACTAATGTTAATCCATGTAATGTTTAGTCATTTGAATTTTTGTGTTAATTATAATGTTCAGCAGAGATAGAAAATATGAAAAAAGGCTCAGTGGTTAGGTGGTTTGAGTGCTTCCATTGATGTTCACATCACATCAGTATTTTGTGTTTAAATATTTAAAGTGTTTAATGTATTGCATTTTCTATCAGCCTTTATTTTGTAAGCTTTTTAAAAGTAAAAGTGTTTGAACAAGGAACAATTTTCAAAATATAATCAACGATGTATCTTTCCTCATATCTGAAACTGTAGCCAACAGTAAAGGAATGACTGCTGAAATGTACACACCTTAAGGAACAGGGAATTGTCCATGGATTTTGGACATATACTTGACACTTGGAAAATCCCAGATCTGCCACTGGGTCCAACCCACTGGTCCTGTGTTGACGGAGCTCTGTGGTTGTTTTTAATGGCTGATGTCTCTGACGATGTTACTGAATCACATTATATTTTAACAAAAATGTTTCTCAGGCTGGTTTTATATGGTCAAGTCAAGTCTGGGTGCACTGGTACCGCGCATCGACGCATCCACCGCACCACGGAAGTGTCCCGGGTCCTGGATGGCAACCGCCCAGGCAGGCGACCAGTTCATCCCCACCTCTCGAAAGCAACTATCTATCTGCCGCAGCCAGGTGAAACGTGGGCGTCCCCTTGACCTTCTCCATCCATTTGGGTCCTCAACACTGATGCACCTGCGTGCTGGATCCTGCCCAGAGAAAAGCACCACATGACCAAAATGTTGAAGCTAACATTCCCTCACAATGCAAGTGATACGCCTCGTCCGAGTCTCCCTAAGTAACTGCTTGTTTGGCACAAAGTCATTCAGAAACCTAGTATCAAAGACTAGTCTAGTCGTTGCCTTAGGTCACTAGGTAGCGTTCAAATCTCATAACCACACACCAAGACCTTAAAGACTTGGACCTTCATTTTCCTGCAAAGGTATCAGCATCTCCAAACACCTCTGTCCAGCGACCTCATGACTCCATAACCTCTTGTCGGGTGTCTCCTGATCTCATCGGCCAAAGATCCAGAGACATGAATGTCACTGTCGAGATAAGTGAATGGCTCTACAAGTTCAACACACACACAGATACACTTCTGATGGCGTCTGATTTACACTGTGAAATTTTAAAAACCTGTGAACCCACCAACTTCAGCAGCCCTGCACCTGAAGTTGGTGGCTGAGCTGGGATGGTGCAAGGTGTATGTGAAGAACATAAGAACCTTAGGTGAAACCAAGTTGCTGTTGACTTGCCTGGTGTAAAGCTCTTGTGAAAACCTCCGCCGCAACAATTGCAAAACTCTCAACTTTATGAAACTAGATTCTTGCTACAGCCACTCACAACGCTGATACCGTGTCACATGATGAAATCAAACTACTGCTGATCATTTCATAGTATCATTTCAACTGGACAACGTCTCTCCAAAATCATCACTCAACAAAAAGGAGAAACAAATGTTACGCAATGCTAATAAAGTTTTAATGAGAATCAGAGCAGATTCTAAAACACAATCACGTATCAAGCTGCAGTGTCATACTGTTGTCACAAGGTGGCAACAAAGAGCTAGTTATTTATTTATGTTCCTTGAATCAAAGGTGGATTGCAATCACTGGACATTAGATCAACAACACGTCTGGATTGATACTGATATACTGTCCAGTGAGAAAATGATACAATAAATATGCAAAGTTGCAAATTCCTGCATGTAACTGTCACGTTACACGGCAGTTACATTTCATGCCACTTGTAACCTGCAGCTAGTGGTGTGAAAGTTTCACCGTATAAAGCCAGGCTTAGATTTGGGTGTTTCCCTCCACAGACAAAACAAAAGAGTCACCAAATACAATGCAGTCCGATGCAATGCCTCCATAAAGGAGAGTCTGGAACTTAAAGGAGAAATCCAACTTTTTTTTTTAACCTGGGGCCTATTTTTTTTTTTAGATGTTTTTGGGTTCAACTTTTCACTCTGGACTTAAAAGATTCAGTTTGATCGTTAAAACTGTCACGGGCTAAACACGGATCCCTGTGGAGGTGCACACGTGCATATTTACTTCAGCACAGTAAATGTAAAGAAAAGTTTGAAAACGACTGATTAGAAGTGCAGCTCCTTACCTCAGCATTGTGGTAGCGCTGCAGCTGTCCGGTAAGTCCATACAAGTCAGACCTTGATGAGCGGTGCATTCTTGTTTTTACTTCTTTCTTTTTTTTTAAACCAATGATCATGTACTGAAGTCTATTTACAAAGACAAATATTTAGATAATTGTAAAGTACAGGTGAGCCAGTTGGATTTGATGTCTGTCCATATTTATTTGAACCAAATATAATAATGGGAAAATATGTCTCTTGTTTATATTAATATTGTCTCTTCCTTTTGTATTGAGGTAGCATTTAGTTTTTGTGCATAATGTGCATTTTAATATTCAGGTTTTATAAAATGAGGGAAAACATTTTCACCAATAATTACGGTAGTCTCACTGAAACCTCCGTGTTGCAGGTAGACAGCATCTTTCTCCCCCGCCATTACTGAACTACAACTCAAACTGGCGCACGACCTCAACGTCATCGTTCTCAGCCACTCCCTCTGTTCGCTGATTGGACCGACAAAAAATTGGTCAGAGAAAACCCACGAATATACTGAAAACCCAGACTGAGTACTGAAGGGAAATGAAAATTGAGCGGAAGTACGTAGTAGGGCGGAGCCAGGCTAACATTTTCCTGCAATCTGAGGCAATTCAAGCATTTATTTTGACATTTGGAACAGGTAATTTTTTTATAGTTTTATTTACAAGTTGAGGCAGATGATACATGAAAAATTAATTGATTTTGGTGACACCAAATGTTGTAGTCTTGTTTCATATTCTGCATTCTTACTGCCACGCATCCTGATATGCTGTACATACGCAAACCTGAAACAGCAATGTGTGATAGGGGTATTAAAGACACACAGACTGTGTCTTTAAGCTATTGGCTGGTATGTGTGTGGTAGCTCGGCTGCAGCATGTCACTGAGTTGTCT
>OMMV01194250.1:0-14236 GCA_900302635.1 Chatrabus melanurus
ATGTCTGACTCTATCTCACCTTTAAAAATAATGAATCATTTCTTTTAGGTGATAAAATGACATTATTTGTTTGAAGGTGTCTCTTCAAATTTATAAGAAAATCAGGCTGTGTTAAATCAGTTTTTTTTAAAATAATTTTATTATTGATTGATAATCAGCAACTGTCTTTGTGCTGTCAAGTACTAGACAGTACAGCCACAAGGAAATCAATTTTTTTGTGTTTTTAGTTCTTTTAAAAATGAGGTTTGTAAATTAATAATTGATTGGTTACTTTAATGAAAAAGAAAATGTAATAATCCCATATTTTATTTATGTTGCATTTTTTTTAGGTGGGTGGGGATTTCACATAATTTTCTGTTGACAATGATGCCTGGGGGTATTTGTTTGTTTGTTTTAATAATCAAAAAAATGTGATGCCTAAAACCTTTGCATAGTACTGTACATGTGATAATTTTGGCATGGGCCTTTATTCCATGGAAAACTGCTTTGGAACCAGCATGGTTATTCATATTAGGTTAAATATACAAGCAACATGAAACAGAAAACTGACCGAGGATCTGCCAGAACTATAAAATCATGTCTGCTGATATTTGTTGAGACAGTGTCCAAGTTTTTCCATTTCACTATGAGCACTGTTCTGTCTGCATTTGTATGCACAATAGTTCTTTCATTCTTTCTTTCTTTCTTTCTTTCTTTGACATGTAATATTTTTTAAGTCTTTGAACCCTATGTAGATGATCTATGGTGTATGATCTGTGGCTCATATGCATAAGTACATTTGAGGTGTACCCAACTCCACTTTGTAATTTAGCGGGCATGTAATCTGAGTGCAAAATAAGGTGCAGGGCCCAAAGGGGTTGTACTTATTTGTTTAATTAGTCAGTGCCTGTTTTGGGAATAACATGAAATAAACCAATTAGAACGTCACCTGTCATCCCCTTAAAGAGCAGGCGTGTGCCCTCCTATTTAGAAAGCAAACTCAAGTTTTCTGGTGAGTGAATCCATCACAGAGTGCCAGCAGAGAGCAGCCACCAAAGTTCCCTGAGGTGAAGCAGTAGTGTGAAGTTTTGTATTTTCTATTAGTGTTTACTTCTATTTCATAAAATGATTGTGTTCAATTCAATTTCATTGTGTACACAAGCAGTGTCTGTGCATTGTGAACCCGCTTATGTAAGGCACATCTGAATATGTTACAGTATAAATACCATTTAAATACTCTGCACTCGACTTTAGTCTTAGCTGGTCTATGGTGCAATCACTTTCCGCTTCTTCACAATAGCAATCTACCTGCACTGCATCCGAACGCACCTCATTTTAAGACCAACACACATGAGCACAATTCTTCTTGCTTTACACTATGTGTGCACTTGGCATGAAGATCACAACTGTGTCAGTTCTACACGAGGATTAACACTCAGCAGTTCAGGTCTGGCAGCAGGTACTGGTGCTGGTGCCGTACATCGCTTTATCCGACACGCTGCGAAACTGCCTTGGGTCCTGAATGGCAACCACCTAAGCAGACAACCGGCCCATCTCCACCTCCTGAGAGGAACCATTTTTAAGCACACCACATAGCCAAAATATCATAGTTGCCATTTCCTCACAATGCAAATAGTATGTCTCATCTGTGCTTCATGAGGCGTAAATTATAGTAAGATGTGATTTAATTTTATACTTATGAGTTTTAATTTTACAAACTGCTAAGAGAAAGCTGTATGTAGCTATCTCAGCAGTGCCTCCCTGTTTGTTATAGCATTGCTACTGCTGTTGATTTGGCAGTAGAAGATTAAATTATGATATAATAGTTTTGCATCTTCAGAAAGACACTGAGACACTCATTGTTTTGATACTGCTTATATGGAAGCTTTGTTGAGGTTAATCTCAACAGTCACCAGGCTCCACTGCCAGCCAAAATACTGTCACATCTGGGACATTTCGCTGAAAGATCATGCCTTGTGACCCAGGGGGAAATGAGTGGCGAAGAAACCAAAACGGAGATGTCGCTTGCCCGTTCTTTTATTGCATTTCTCCTTTTTATTGCCTTGCCTGGCCTGTCAGATTCGTTCTGCATGTACCGAGCGTCTACACCGAGCTCTCTTCCATGTGGGTGGCTGTGGATCCACCACTTCTTTCTCTGCCTTGCTTTCATCAGCCATCTCTCCATCACGATCCCATCTATTATTGAAACCATCCATCCACCCCTCCTCCCTCAGCTCCCCAAACCCAACTCTAAGCTCAGCCCAGACCCCGGGACCCCTGCCCCCACCACGGGAGTTGAATTATGTATGGTGGGTTTCAGTGAGAAGGCGGATTCGACACAGCCGCGGCCATGACCTACATAACCCCTGTAGCCCTGAGCATCCTATGTGACTTTCTTGTATGCAGGCAGACGTGCCAACTTGTACATATATCACAAGAATTACTCAAGCATTGCAAAAAGACTCCCTAAAACAATATATTTAGTCACAATCACACATATTGTTAACAAAGAAATTTGAATGTAAAAAAAGCAGCCTTGCATACACTACGGAGACGTAAATTTACTTGTCTCCTGCAGACCCAGAGGATGAGCTAACAAGCTGTGATATCCCTCCCATTTCTCCAAGGATAAAGCCTACTGCCATCAACCCACATCAGGGAATGGGTATCTCAGTCCTGCCACCTTGATCCTTCATCCCCTGTAAACTCCTGCGTGCCCAAAGATCAGACAAAAGAACACAGTGCTTGGCATGAAAGGGCCCTTGCAGAGCTGTCGCTTTGGCACGGGAAGTGGTTTCACTCACATGGACAGATTTGCTAATTCCAACCAGGCAGTGACTGCCTCATCACGCAGGATCCCAAAATGGCACCCTGACAAAAAGCTGTCCAGTTGCTCCCCAAGTGGTGGAAAATGAAACTGAATCAGGTCCAATTATAAAATAATGCTCACAGGGGGTGGAAATGGCTTAACACACTTGATTAAAATATAGCAAAATATAATTGGAGATTGGTGGGTTTTTTTTAAATCCAGAAATGAATCCCAGCAGGACATTTGTTAGCTCACAATTAAAAGGGACAGACCATAGTGATATATGACAACAGGGACTTGTGACAGAAGGCAACAAACTAGAGGCCACTGCTGTAGAGTTAAAAAAAAAACATTCTTGAGAAAAAAAAATTACACTCACTGAAACGGGGTTTCATAGCCAAACTGTGACTGCATTCCTATTGAATGAGGAGTATTTGGTGGAGTACAGTAAAAATGTGTCTTTATTTTAACTTCACACATCTGACTCCTTCACTAAATCCCTTGTGCACATAGAGGGTGCAAAAAGTATCACGCAGAGTTACATACTCTAGTTGTGTGAGACTCTTGCCAAGGTGGCAGCTGTAAGTGGAGAAGGTGTGAGTAGGTGGGAAGCAGAACATGACCTGCAGCTGGTCGGAAAAGGAAAACCTATAAACTGCTGTGAACACAGACTTCAGGGTTCAAGAAGATACACATTTTTACAAGAACAGCTTTAAGCAAGATTCTTCAAACTTGAAGGAAACTTAAAGGAGAAAAATAACTTTCAGTTCCTGTTTGCTATCATGATGTGTCTCTTACAACCAGCTAGATTAGATGTATTATATTCAGGCTCAAATTCACATTAAGCCACCAAAGTGTCTCTTGGTAGTGTCTCAAGAGTCGAGGATGACACCTCGCCATGTAGTCATTTATGGGAATGCACATGGCTTTGTAATCCAAAGGCTGAAGCACAAATGTGGTTACAGGTGGGACATGGAACACCAGTAGTAGGGACAGGGGCAAGGGCAGCGGCGTTCTCGAGCCTCAGCAAGGCGGCGATGTGGATCATCTTCAAAAGTTGGTGTTGCCTTCTTGGTCAGGGCACACCAGCCCATTCTGTCTGAGACAGCAGCCTCCAGCTGTATGGGGTGAGATCAGCTCAATACAGGTACAATTTCAGGTTGTCCTTGAATCTTTGCTTTGGGCAACCTTGGTGTCTGTAGCCTGACAGCAACTCCTCATAGAACACCTGCCTTGACATTCTTGAAGGATCCATACGGATAATGTGGCCAATCCAGCTAAAGTGAATTAGTGCTGGCTCTTTCCAGGAATTCTAGATTTGTGACTCTGTCCTGCCAGCATATCCTCATAATTGATTGATGAGAGCATGTGTGAAACTATTCATCTGCTGAATGGCCTTTTTTCACCTCCCCCAAGGTTGGTGGGTTGTCAATCTATTCAAGTGACGGGTTCTGGAGAATCTGGTCAATTAATGAGGAATGGACAGTGGATGGGCAATTAAGGAGCTGGCTGAAGTGCTCCTTCCATCTGTTCTTTATGCCTTGCTTGTCCTTAATGAGGGTGACTCTGTCTGCTGACAGCAAGGGCACAAAGCTAGATTCCAAGGGAAGATACACCGTCTTGATGGAATTGAAGAACTGCTTTGAGTTGTTAGTATCATGTATCATCCTAATCTCCCGCTGGGCCCGAGTCTGCAGGGGTTTGAAACTCTCTTTTTTGCAGGTGGATCTTTAGTCATTTTTCCACTCCAAGAATGCCTTGTTCTTCTTATTGAGGAGGGTTTCAATGGCGCTGTTGTTCTCATCAAGGCAATCTTGGAGCTTGTATTTCTTAGGGCCTTGCACAGATTTTGCTGTCTCCATTACCACATCTCTAAGCTGTGTCCACTTTTGGATTGGGTCACCCATTAGTGGTCCTTTGGCAGACATCTTCTCATCTAGACTGAACTGGAATTTGTGAAGATAGGAAGGCTCCTGTTGTCTGGTGATGTTAAAAGCAGTGCAGATGGCCTTTTCACATTTGGGGTGGCGTGGCGCGATGTGTAGCTTCATAGTTGTTCTGACAAGCCTGTGGTCTGTTCAGCACTCTGCTCTTCTCATGGCTCTGGTTACAAGGACATCCCTGAAGTCTCACTGGTGCACAATGGCATAATCTATCAAATGCCATTGTTTAGATCTAGTTTCATACTTGTTTGCTATTCTAAACAGTGTTCATAATGAGGAGTTCATGCTCGGCGCATTTGGTCAGTAGCAAAAGGCATTGCTATTCATCGCGCCCACTTCTTACTTGGCAAGCACTCCCTTCCAGCTTGTGTGGTCCAGTCCTACACATGCGTTGAAGTCGCCCAAAAAGATCAACTTGTTGCTTGGAGGGACTGAGCACAGGACAGAACTGAGGTCAACATAGAACTGCTCGATGGTCTCCTCTGTGCTTGACATGGTTGGGGAGGTGATGGTCTAGAGGTTAAAGCAGTGGGGGCTGAGACCAGAGGATCCTTAGATCAAAGCCCTGTGAGACTGGAAAACCACTAAGGGCCCTTGGGCAAGGTCCTTAATACCCAAGTTGCTCCCGTTGTCCAGGTGAGCGCCTTGCATGGCAAAACGCTGACATTGGTGTGTGTGTGTGTGCGTGAATGGGTGAATGTCAGGCATCATTGTAAAGTGCTTTGAGCATCTGTTTCAGATGGAAAAGTGCTATAGAAATGCAGTACATTTACCATTTAGGGGCGTAGGCACTGATGGTATACAGAATTTCATCAGACTCTCGTTAACCCCTACAGGCAGGTCGGGAAGCTGTTTTAACAAGCTCATCTTGATGGCCAATCCAACACCATGAATCCTTGCTTCATTTTGAGTCTTCCCCTTCCAGAAGAATGTCTAGCCGCTGACCGGTTCTGAAAGTGATCCTTCTCCTGCAAGACAGGTTTCACTCAGTACTGCTGTATCAATATTATAGCGTATAATTTACACCATAGGTGTGAGTGAGAGTGTGAATGTGTTTGTCTGTCTATATGTGGCCCTGTGATGGACTGGTGCCCTGTCCAGGTTGCACCCCGCCTCTTTCCCAATGATCGCTGGAATATGCTCCAGCTCCCCCGTGATACTGAACTGGATTAAGCGGGTTTAGAAAATTGATGGATGGACGTTGAACTATTCACTTTTTTTTTGTTGCATTTTTTGCAAATGGATACAAAACAACAACAATGAAAAAAGAATCACAATGGTGATGAAACTGCTGAACTTGTCTGCCAGCATTCTCGTAATTATAGCCTTTCTGTGAGGCCAAGCTGTTTTGTTTCAACCCAAATATGTGTGCTTGAAAGAACTAAATATACAAATCCATTCTGATCTGGTAAAACAGTGCTCGTATCAGTTTTCTCCAGTAAAGCTGATGCTTTAACATGTTTCCTCACAACTATCTGCATCTCCCTTTTAGTATCATCACTTAGAATAATCAATAAAATGTATCTTTTTTTTAATCTGTTCAGTCAAAGACATTAGTTGCCACTAATATTTTCCAGTTTCTGCAGACTTTCAGCACACACCATAGTGTAGTAAGGATTATAATTAATGCACTGACCAACCACGAATCTTTACTTTCTCTTCTCTTTTAGATGCAATGGGGCTGTCAGATGTGGCCCATGTGGAAAGCATCCAGGAGAAGTCCCAGTGTGCTCTGGAGGAGTATGTAAGGAATCAGTACCCTAGCCAGCCAAACCGTTTCGGCCGTCTCCTCCTACGCCTGCCATCACTGCGCATTGTATCCTCTCCGGTCATCGAGCAACTGTTTTTCGTGCGTCTAGTAGGCAAGACGCCCATCGAGACGCTGCTTCGTGACATGTTACTCTCTGGCTCGAGCTACAATTGGCCCTACATGCCCACTGTGCAACGGGAACGACCCATCTCCCTCCATTACAATGAGAATGGGCCTTGAAATGGAAAGACATCAGGCTGAACATCCATTTAACGTCTCATCCATCCATACTTTCTTCACTTTATTCTCTGCATTCAACTTCACAGCTTTCCCAGAGAAAGCATTTCTCTCAGCATTCCACTCAAAACCAAGACAGCTGATACGTTATAATCCAGGTTACACAAGGCAGCCAATCTTTCACCATTTTTCAAGGGGATCATGGACAATGGAGAGACTCTGTGCTCCACTGCAGTCCTTCACATGACGGAACAGTCTTCCTTTGAGATGTGGAACCAGATGGGCAAGTTGGTAGAACAGGTTAATGCACAGTTCACCAGCAGGTCTGTTGGACTCATTTTAGATGTCAGTCCCAAACCATAAACTTGCTTTATTGTTGGTGCTATGCCTACATTTACAAAGGATCGCAGTATGGTGAGTACTGAACAAGGGCTTTGCCCATGGAACTCTACAATCGAGAGCACAAAGCCCATGGTACATTTACCGATCTTTGAAAGAAAACCAGAAGCCATTAAAAAGATAAATGCCAAAATATCTTGGACTTTTGCAGATGATATGTTTTATTGTGTGTGTTTGTATTAGCCCTGTTTATATGGAAAGGAAACTCATGATTGTGTCCATATGTACAGTATATCTTTGATTTATAGGCCTCTATAGCATAATAGTGTTCAATGGGAAAAGCTCAGGTTCAGGGGTGGGCAGAATGCCAGTATCAGTACAAGAACAAAAACTGAAACCCATATTAACAGAGATCAAAATTTACACTTATAATCAGCTGGTGCCAAAGTTGAAAAATACATATTGTTTTGAATAATTTTGTGGTAGCATTGGTGATTAAAGTTTCATGTTTGGTTTGGTTGTCTATAATTTGACTATATACATGCACTGTATGACTAAACGCATAGGCACTTGCATTATAAACTAATAAAGGAATACACATATTCAGTCCTACTTTAAAATCACAGCACTGGTAGATTTTTGCTACCCCTCTGCCATTCAATTTATCATTTTTTTCTCATCCAAATCCCCATTTTAAATTGTGATATGTTATCATAGTAATGACACAACACATTTACATTATTGTTTTAGTCATATTTGTCAGTTCCTCTTTTATGGCCACGGACATTAGCTGTTGGCAGAGTATTGAACTTTTTGGACTGGGGTGAGGGTGGGGGTGGGGTGTTTTACAAAACTGGCTGTACTTGCCTTAGAACAAAGATTTTGTCACTGAGCATTTATTTTATGACTGTGCCATAATCTCTTGTTACCTGTTATAACAGGTATTATGTATTCATAATGTCATGCTAGGACAGAAAATGAACTCGGACACTGTCGGACATGGATAAAGTGCACAAATATGCTTGTGATGCTAAACATAGCATGCATCAAAGCTGTATTAAAGCAATGCATTGAAGCTAAAATCATTTCAAACATGAGATAAGTCACATTATGTCATCAGCACTTTCACTTTTTTAAGACATTATGCGAGTTCCTTTCCTCTTCCTGATGATATTGTCATGTAGGGAAAACCCCGTTGACTCATGTTGTTTGAGCTTATTGTACCGATACCGCAGAGAAATGTATCACTAACCTTTGAAAACCTCAGTCTATGTTACAATATTATCCTAGTTGGACTTATGACTGTGATGTAGCTTAGGATGAATTTAAGTTTTTTTTCTCCCTTTGGTGGAAGTAAGTTTGTGTTGACAACCTGTCTTACATTTCCAACATGGCACTGTGCTATCAACAAGTATTGATATTGGATAAACCATATGGGACCTTAGAAAGCTGTGTGTTGACAAATGAATTCAGAGAAAGTTTCTATGAGTTTTTATTTTTTTTTGTCTACTTTTGTTTGGAAATATGGATTATCCAGTCAATTAAATAAAATTCTGTTGTTCACAGAATGTTTTCTACTGTGTTTCATTGTAATTTAATAACCACCATTCAGTTATATATTAAAGCTACTCAAGGAAACTGTTTAATAACTGCTATCTGGCATAAACTATTGTTAAAAGACGCTCCACGCAGGTATCAAAACAGGTCTCTGCCCTTTCTTTGGACAGCCTGTGCGGTTCAGTCAGAACTGCAGACGGTCAGAATGTTCAAGTGCTATTTTAGGTTGCAAAATTCATTGTTGGATGACAACAAATGATGTTCACTTCTAAAGTCAAACAAAATAACAGAAATGTCCCCAAATAGTGGTGTTCAGGATGCCTTAACCATAACTGTTGGGAATGTAACCATGGCTCTCCTGGCTCTGCGAGGTTCTACTTTTTTAGATCATCTCCCATGATGCATGCTGTTTCACTAAGCTCATTATCAATTCAGGTGCATCATAAACTCACCAGCCACTTCACCAGGTACGCCTGTTCAACTGCTCATTAAAGCAACTATTTAATCATCCAATTATGTGGCAGAAACGCAATCTATTGTCATTGTAGACATGGCCAGTAAGATCTGCTGAAGTTCAAACCAAGCATCAGAATGGGAAAGAACACTGATTTAAGTGACTTTGAATGTGGCATGTTCATTAGTGTCAGATGGGCTGGTGTTTAGTATTTCAAAAACTACTGATCGACTGGAATTTTCTCCCATAACCATCTCTTGCTGCTACAGAGAATGGTCAGAAAAAGAAAAAAACATCCAGTCAGTGGCAGTTCTCTGGGAGAAAATGCCTTGTTGATGGCAGAGGTCAGAGAAGAATGGACACACTGGCTTGAGCTGATAGAAAGACACCAGGAACTCAAATAACCACTCATTACAACCAAGGTATGCAGAAAAGTATCTCTGAAGGTACATGTTGAACCTTGAAGCAGATGGGCTACAGCAGTAGAAAATCACCCCTGGGGCCACTCCTGTCAGCTAAAAACAGGAGACTGAAACTGCAGTGGGCATGAGCTCAGCAAAACTGGACAATGGAAATTTAGAAAAACATACCCTGGTATAATGAGTCACAATTTCGAAATGCAGATAGTAGGGTCAGAGTTTGGGATAAACTACATGAAAGTATGTATCCATCCTGCCTTTTTATTATGCTATCATGCTGCTATCACATCAATATACGCCAAAATCTCTGAGGAATGTTTCCAGGCAAAGCAGGGTCCTAATGTAGTGGCAGAGGGCATGCATTAACTCACATGATTAAACCAGCTTTATTAAACCAGACAAACCAGCTTTTTTCATCCTTATGCATAGACTCCTACTGCTCTATGACTAGATAAACCAATTTACCATAATGTTCCGGAATACAACTTTATGGTATTATATTACCTATTATAATTTAAACATTTTTCCCTAAATATACCAAAGTTAGGTATAATTTTATTTCACTACAAAGCCATTACAATTTTTTTTTTAGTTGTTATCATTGATCAAGGAAGAGTTATGAATTAATGCTGAATGAAGCGGCACATTTTTACCACCTACTGACAGAGGATGATAATTTATGTAATTGTCTCTCTTTATTTGTATGCCTGTCTGCAGACAGTTTTCTACATAATTTTGCGGTGAAATGGTTCTTTGGTCAGGGAAGAGTTACATTTTGGTGGTGGTCTGGATGGGCCTCAAAAATTTCCCCTTCCATTCTTTCAATCAGTTATGTAACACTGCAGGATAGGTTTTCTTTTACAGTATGTCTGTGATCATTATTACCAAGACTAAATGGGGAAATAGTCAGGATAAAGGCCCTGAGGCCCATCAAGCTGGTGCTTATCCCCGGAGAACGTAGTGTGACATGAACAAGAGTCAATTGCTCTCCCTGCACAGCACACCAGTCTATCCTCACCCCAACCAAGGCTGGTATGATGGAGATGAAGTGTCTTGTAGCGACACAGACAGGTAGCCTGAAGTGGACACACCTGGAATCTAACCCCAGTCTCTTCTATGCCATAGAACCATGAGCTCTGAGGTTATAATGGTTGGCCAATATTACCATGGCAGAGGTATGCACCCTCTACTTTTAAGATGTCCATCAAACCCTTAACATATCAGCGGCAGTGATTCTTTTTTTTCATTGCCATTCAGGCAGAAAAGAACCATTGATGTGTAGAAATGAAATTGAGCTCCATTATTAGTGTTAGGTATAAAATACCTACATTGTGTCTAGTCATACAATTAAACAAAAATCATATATTATATTGTGCGTACTGCACCTTGCAATAAATGTCATACAACAAGGACAGTTTTCTGATTTTGTTGCTTTTGGTAGCTGGCAGGTCTAAGACAGGAACTTTTTGAGGAGTTTTTGAAGAAGGCATCATCTAACAATACATCATCTCAAAGTCCATGGGCCCACAGTCATTTTTGACTGAATCGATACCACTTTAGGAGACTAAACAACACTTACAATCCAGCCTCAGCATGCCATGGCTTACACAAAAATGTATGGTGGCCTTCCCAGAGAGGTAGCCATAGCCAAAAACAGGTTAATTAAAGATTATACAAGGGTCAACATTTTAAAATGCTCCAATCATGTTGAAAAGTATTCCACATTGTTTATCTGTAAGGTACAGATAAACAAAAAGGTACAGTTTGTAATTTCTACAGCTGAACGTTATGGCGTTATAATGTAAAAACAGGAAAAATGGAGACAAAAGCCAGTTTCAGTTTGTACAGGGCTCAATTTAGCTGGTCCAATTTTGGCAAAAATGTATGCAAATTATTGGGTGAGTTATTACGGTTTTAAAAAATGAATAATTTTGAGTGTTTTGAATGCTTCATCTGCAAAGTAATAGGCAAACAAGGTCAAAGCTCATCGGATTATGTAACATATGACATACATGGCCACGTAACACAATAACTAAGCATAACAGATGATGCAAAGGGGAGCACTTCATCACAGCGCTTTCGTCAAAAAAGTGATGCCTTTCGGTTTGGTTTCTACAGCAACAGCTAGCAACAAGTTTACAATGTGTACAGTGGTAAAAGCACAACATTCTCCAGCAACATTTAGAGTACCGTATGTCCAGTCTGCTCCTGTAAATGAGCTTTTCTGTCTCTGCTGCAATTAGGGTTGCCAACTCCCTGACAAATAAATAAGGGACACCTCGTTGGCAGGGCCGGCCGACCCGATTGCCTTCACCCCTCCTGGCGTGGTGAATAAATTTTTTGCCTTTTGTTGTGTGTGTGAAACGATTTTTAAACTCGCTCAATACGGGACGCGTACTTTTGGTTCTAAATACGGGATGTTCCTTATTTCAAGGGACGGTTGGCAACCCTAGCTGCAATAGTTTTTGAGTGATATTTGATATTCACAGCTCTGCCGAGCAGCCCTCACCTCCAGAGGATTGGAGAGATGAAGGTGTAGAGATAAGAGAGACAGGCTTGTGAAAATGCACAGTTCGACTCTCCGTCAGACAGGAAAATCAGTAAGGGCCCTTGAGCAAGGTCCTTATTCACCACGTGGCTCCCGGTGTGCAGTTGAACATCTTGCATGGCTGCTTACTCATGAACATGAGTGAGGGTTGGTTGCAATCTGAAACCTCACTGCTAGATGTCGCTGAAAAATCCATAATTAACTTTAAAGTAATAATTAGCTTAATAAAATATATGTTTGTAAGGGTTGGCCACAGTATCCACTGTTTGAATTGTATCTATATCAAATCTGGTTTCAAATTATGTCAGTAGACCAAAATGCCTGAGTCTGTGTTTGTATTTAGACCTAAAAATAACTTTAATCATTGAGGCCATAACACGTCAGCACCATGATTTCGTGCCAGTACGTTCTGAAAAGAAGGATGAGCAAAGTGAAGCAGCCATCTGTAAGATAGCTGGTTTCCAAGTCATCCATCATTATTAGATAGAAAAGAGAAGACACTTAGGGTTTAGGAAACAATCCTCACATTTTTGTTAACAATGGAACTAGCTAGGAATGTCAAAAATCATAATCACAATTATTTTAGCAAAAACTGAATTCATGATTAACTACTACGATTAACTTTTGAAACATCCTGCGCTGTTTTGTTTATTTAGCAGTGGATTTTCTTTAAATATAACCAATTTTAAATATCACTGAACTGAAAAACAATACCAAAAAAGATAAATGTATAAATATGACTCCCAGCCAACTCATAAATGGGTAAAGAGGTGGAACGTGGACAAGACCGGTGTGACCTGGTTGGGATGAATGAAACACCGACCCCATCTCGTAGTCACTAAGCAAGCTAAATCTAACAGGCTAACTTTGGGTCGGATGGTTTTATAACACGTGGCTTGGGTAGTGGGTATCAAAAACTATGACCACCATATTGTCTCAGCATCCATGGCACCAACAGTAGAGCTAACGTCACCAAGCTATCGCTACCTGTTAATTAGTACTAATGGTGTTATACAAATTAAATAATGCTAAAATGTCATTCAGTGGAAATATTCGAGCATAGACTTCTTCGGTGGTCCATGAGTACGATTAACTGCATAGCAAGCCATATTCTCTCAGATATTTCCAACAAACAGCACTCACCCCACTGAGTCTGGTCTGCTTGAGGTTTCTTCCTGTAATCAAAAACGTCTGAGGGAGTTTTTCCTTACGACTGTTGCCAATGTACTTGCTCAAGGGGTGGGCAAGGTTCGACCTTACTCTTGTGAAGCGCATTGGGGTGACTTATGTAGTGATTTGGCGCTGTATATATAAATAAATGGAATTGAATTGGGAAAGGGGAAACAGTCAAGTCCACAACAGGTAGTGGTCACCCACTAGACTAGCAGAGGTTCCCGTTTGGATTTATCACACATGACAAGAGGACAGCATCATTGCAAAACAGAATGCGGCAAAACAATTGTTTTATCTCGATTACATTGTTTTTATTTTTAAATTATAATTGAACTCAAAATTCAATTAATCACCCAGTCCTACAACTAGCACCTGTAGCATGAGAACTTTAATCAACAAGGTGCCAGCTATCTGATCTCTCCACCACAAAACTTAAAAATGACTTCAATTCTCATGATCATACATAATAGGAAAACATATGGACATATAGCACATGAATATAAGATGGGTTTGATTTGGTTTGGTCGGGTCCGTTATATTGTAATATTTGAAGAGCTCTTTTCCAAAACGCTATAAATCCATTTAAACTGTTTTGAGAAAAATGACATTTTCTACCCAGACCCACTGATCATACCAACATTCATTTTATTCTGTGAAAAACGTGTTTATTGTCACAGTCTGACCATGTTCAACAATAACTGGCAAACCAAACAACAATGTTGGTGATTTTAAACCCAAAGTTTATTATATTTGTTGCCAAAACACTATAAATCCAGACATTCATTTCCTTCTTTCTGTCTTTTTAAAACAAAAGAACATGCAGTGGAAATCCTGTCATGGATGTGAAGTACCACCTTTAATAGGATGATAAAAAAGGTGCATCATGCACTACAGTGTATGCACTACAGGCGGTGTTTCTGTGTAATGTAGCAATTGTCACATTGCATATCAGGGTTTTTTTGGTGTGATTTTGGAATACAACTGTAATCTTGGGCCATTGAGAAAGTGTGTGTATGTGTGTGTGTGTG